>PVKM010027925.1:0-18543 GCA_004027735.1 Carollia perspicillata
ATCAATTGATTGTTAGAAAAATGTTCCATGAACAGAGAAAAAATATAGTCGATTCTCATTCTTCACGGTAGCTATTTTCTGTAAACACTAAATTCGGTGAACACTAAATTAGCAAATACCGAAGCATTCTTCCTAGGGAGATGCAGCACTAGGTTTCTGGGAGCCTCTGGTCATAACATTTGCATTCACCAATCAATACATACCTCGTTTAGTGTGTTTTTACTTAAAGACAACTTATTTAATATATCTTGTTGATTGATTAACGTTAAACTCATTGCCAACAGCACTGTAACTCATGCCTGAACAAAGCTTATCTGACACATGAATTTTCTCTGTAAGGCCCCTGACAGCCTTTGTGTGCTTAGCAACACTAAACAGCACTCCAGTGCTATGCTTTGGGGCCATTTTAAATAGCAAGATGACCTACAAAAAGCACAGAAGTGCAAACACTGTGGCACCAAACACAGCACACTAAGGAGGTTTGTGTGTGTACACTGCTAGAGCTAAAACAAGAAGGCGGGCGTTCACCTTGTTCAGCTTCAGCCGGGAATGGGAGGCAACTCAAATTTCTCCCCACTCTATGCGGGTCTGTGAGACACGGTGACAGGGTCACGAGTACGGACTTGGGGGTTCACCATCAGTTTAGGTGAGGAGGCAAACCCACAAACACGGAATGCACGAGTCATGAAGATTGTATCTTCATGTTTTAGTGAATGGGCTATAGGTAGATGGTGATGAATATGGATGAATAAAGAAATGAATGAATAGGCAGGTAAAGATAAATCAATTCACATTATAGGACGCCAATAAAAATAAAAAATGTTCTCTAAAACCTATAATTTTGAAATATAGATAGGAGTTGCCATAGCTGCAGCGAGGAAAGAGCAACACCGAGAAAGACGAAGTCGGCATGCTGCCACTTGAGGAGAGCCAGCAGGCAAGAAGTGGGAAGGCCACCCGCGCAGAGCCGGCCAGTGGCGAATGGGAGTCTCGTTTACCATCTCCTGACCTTGAATGAGAACCACTGTGAGCTTCCGTTTTCTCCTCCACAAAATCAAGATTAAGATATCTCCCTTAGACTAAAATGTTTCTTACAGTTACTTTTTGTCTCGAATTCACAGTTGTAGCCCTAGGACTTTGCACAATTCCCAATGTGTATGTCACCTATCTGTCAGATATAATATTATGTCAAAGACTCAATGCCCAAAATGTACCAAAAATAAATGTAAGAACAAAAAGAGTGAAGTGCAGAATACTGTACATTTAAAGTGCAGAGTAAAGCATTTTAATCGTAAAACCCATGTCATATGAGACTAGGCACTGCCAATAAATACTTAACACCTATCGATCTCTATATTCCGAGCACTCTGCTGCTTTATTTAAATGATTTATGTGAACTCAAATGATATGAGTGATTTATTGATTTATATATTTTTACTTAGCAAACACTTATATAGTAACGCTTTACAAGTACTAATTTACTTAAGCCTTGTAGCAACACTATGTAGTAGGTATTATTATTACAACCATTTTATGCATGAGGCAGAGCGAACGTAAGTTTTCCAAGGTCACACAGCAAGTAAATGGTAGAATCAGGATTTTATTTAAGTGCCTTGGCTTCAGAGTTCATGTTTATAAACTCGATTTCGTCACAACATTTCTAGGAGATTTCAGGTAAAGAAACGGGGTGAAGTAACTGACCTAATGTGGCAATGAACCTACTGGTGTGTCGTTAGGATTTATAGCTCCGGGCCACAAGCAATCTGGTAATAAAACAGCAGAAGCTTCAATGGTTTCTTACGCTGCTCCTAAGTGCCTCTCAGAATGAGGCCACTTGCTTTCTCTCTTCCTGTTTTAATAATGAAGCCAGATTATCATTGCCACAATTCTAGATTTTGTTTGGGTCCTGGGAGCAGGTACTCATAGCATGTAAGAAGAAAGCAGAAAGAGTATTAGAACATTCCAGAACTAAGAAAGGGAGATGCTATGTTGTCAGGATTAACAGCTCGAGCTGTGGACTGACACCGTCTGCATTCAAATCAGGCCGTTCTGTTACAAGCTGTGAGGTGTTGGTAAATTACTTCACCTTCCTAGACCTCGGTTTCATTTATCAAATTGGTACAGTTCTCCCTAACCAAACTAGGATCATATTGATATGAGGATTCAAAAATTAATAGCTATAAAGCACTGAAGAAAGGCCCTTGGAACATAGTAAACGTACAAATAAAATTTCACTAATAAAAGCAATACTTTAAAATTATCCACCTCCTGTGTACTAGTAGCTTTCCAAACATTTGTGATCACACCTCTGTCACGAAAATTGGCATGCATACCAGTATCCTCATTTTATGTATAAATTGCAGAAGTTTATTGCTGTGATGACATGTGCCATGTAATTTTAAACAAGGCCACAGAAATGATTCACCAAGTCCTAGTGTATCTCTCTCCAATACCCTTGAGCTTCCCTGGACACCCCAATCATTGCACTTCCCCTCCCTAAAGAGTTCTTTGCTCACAGGTGCCTATGGCCTCCTCCAGTCTTTCTCAGTTCAGTGACATACTAAAGAAAAAGGGCGACTTCTGCTGAAGGAAGGTAACAATATCCATTACCATCTGAGAACAGTAATAGTCCCTTAGCTCTCCCAATATTATTCATACACTCAACATTCTGTGTTATCTCTACTGAACCCTTTATCAAAGGCCGAAGGTCTGGTGGCCAAGGCAAAGTCTACCTTAAATTGATTCAGCTTCTCACTTTTTCCTTTTTTTCCCAGCTCTAAAGTCTAAGAGCATCTTTGGAGATTAAATTGGTCTGTATCAGGGGTCAGAGATGAATATTTTGCCTGTGTAAGTCCCTTAAGAATCAAATTTAGAGGCATTGAAGACTGTGTACATGAGAGGGAGGTCTGAGGAACTGGTTAATGGAGATGGCTGTGAGCCAAAATTCAGAATTTGAGTTTGCTCCAGATGATAAGAGAAACCAATCAATTGTTGAGAAGTGATGCTCTTAAAGATGGAAGAAGCTGAATTCTGCCTTTGAAAAATACAGTATACTCTTTATTCTGCTTATCTGTTTTTCTTTTCTATCCCAAGGAATATACGCCTTAAATCTAGGGGGAAAAGACAAAGAAATCTTCTCCCTTATACAGTCCAAACCTGGGGTTACTTCGGCTTTGAAAAAAATATTTTTATAACAAATAACCCATATATAATATGAGTAGCATAGAAAAAGGCAAAGATAGATCCTTTGGGACTGTTTCTATGTGTCCAGGATGTACCTCAGGAGAAAAATATGCATATACCACAGATGTGATAGGCGAGCTATTGCTGATACCACTCCTTGGAACTGCTAAAATCACTCCAAAGGTCTTTAGATTGATTTTTCTCTTTGGGCAACATGTTTGCAAAGGGAAAAATATCCATGAGCTATGAAGAGACCAAGAGGAAAAATCCTGTACCTCACAGTAATAAAAATCCCTCATTGAGCATTCTGTAAGAACTGTTTTAGTTTGTAGACTCTTTCTGGGAAAAGATTATGTATGTATTTTTTAAATATAGCTTACACATACTAAATGATGATTATGATGTCATGGCTATGAAATAACTTTCCAAGTATTACAGTATTTAATACATTAGAAACCTATCAATAAATCTCATTCATTTTTTAAAGAACTGTGTATTGAATATCTACTCTATGGTGTACCATTCCAGGTTTCTGGGATATATGAATATACAAAATAAATAAAAATTCTCTTGGGAGACAGAATTCCCACATGTCCTCTTGAGGATGGCAAGAATGCACTGACCTGACCCCTCATACCTGAGCCAGTTCTCCACATTGTGTTTGTAGCAAGCAACATTGAGAGATGAGGTAACATCTCCTTCTAGGACAAAAAGTGAAAAATAAAACAGCCTTGCTTACTTACTCTTTGAAAAGCAGTGGTTTCCCACACTCACTGTGCCTTCTGCACAGTGCAAACCTACTGTGCATGTAGTGTCTGTCCACACCCCCCAGCCCCGCACATCACCCCGGCAGAATTTGCAGGACAAAGAATACCAGCAAACACATGGTGCTCGTGGCAGTTGATCTGCTGTGAATAATGAAGTGGTTTGTTCTGACCCAGGAGGCTCATGTCTTTTGCCCCATCCACACAACATTAACAGGACAACTTTTTCGCTGTAGGGTGAATTCAGTCCCAGACATGACAGATCTCTGCCCTCATTCAATTTTCATTCCAGCCCACATTGTTTCAGTTCTATCCTGCTTGCAGAGTTCAATAAAAATTTAAAAATCCCCCTTGCTTATTTCTGCACCTTGTCTCAGGATCTCATCAATTAGGCCTTTTTCCTATCACTCATTACCGCTCCCTCCCCCTGCCCGCCAAAAGGAGAAGGGTGGTCTGTTGTAGGGTGTGCCTGTGTGTTATATTTCATAGGAAATTAATAAACTTTGAGCAGTGTGATTTCATTTTTATAGGACAGTCACTGCTGTGAGGCAAAGAAGACGAGTTAAATACTAAGAGACAGAATTATTTTGTAGATCTATTACTAATGGATTGCTGAAGGCAGGAATTTCAGTCATGGCTTTTGCTCTCAGTCTACACCAATTAGTGATATTTTATCAGCAGGATTTCTAGTACCCGTGTCCCCAAACAACCGCTTGGTTTTTAAGGATGGGTTTACAAGCGCATTATTGATGGATTGTACAGAGGTTTATTACGATGCCCTCGTTGGTGTGTTATGTTTGATCTTCTGGTATATAAAATAGAGTGCATTTCAAATGGTTCCTAATACAAAAGTTACGTGTACCCTCTAGCCATGAGGGTGATGTGTTCTCTTCATTACATTTTTTGTTTTCATTGAAAATTACCCCAGGAAAATAAAGTGTCTAGAAATGAGTGAGAAAAGAAGATATGTTGACCTTGAGGCTTCAGGGGAAAGCTGTCAAATGTCATCTTGTCATTTAAAATTAAGGAGAATATATTTAGGAAATGTAAATATTTATTTAGCCAACAGTTATATATTCATTCATGGAACGTAGTTAAACTCTTACCAAGTGAGTGTTGTAGATGCTCATCAGCGTGCCGCTTGCTGAGAGACCCCCGGGGGTACGATGCAGCCCTCAACCCCTAGGTCTTACTTGAATGTTGGTGGAGGGACACACACTGATGTTTTCAATGTCAAGGCAGGCATGCTCTGGAAATGTGTAGATAGAGCACTCACCTTATCCTGAGGGCTCTATGAAAGGCTTTCTGGAGTTGACATTTGAGCTGAGTCTCGGTTTTATTTTTCTAACAGATATTGGGTAATAAATCTATACTAGACATGCTGCGTAGGCAATTTCTTTATTCATAGTTTGAAGAAGTATTAAACACACAATTAAAATTATCATGAAAACTAAGCATATGGTCAATTAAAGATAGATATTTTTATAGAAAAATCATAGGTAAAAGTGTATCTTTTGGTTCTTTATCATTCGTTGAATAGTCATCGATTTTGATGAATAATTCCCAGGTTATTCATTGCAACCCTAGCCGCCCTGTCCCACCTGCTCCCCCAGCATCTGCTTTTGTCCCGACTCTGCACCACTGGACTCCTTTTTAGAATTCAGAATTTCTAACATGTGGAGCCAGGAATACAGCACTGATTAATTTCTTCCTTTTTATATTTTTCAAGGGTTTGTATTTTTATTGGACATAAATATAGTAAAGGTGTTTAAAGCTTAAGGATAAAAAGAGAAATCGAGCTTCCAGATTTCATCCTTCCTGGCCAAATTCAAAATTCAAGTGTAACATCTTTGACCAGGTCTTGCTCACCAGGACGACGTGATCTTAGAACAGCTGTATTGCTCTTATTACTGAGGATCTTGTATTTGTTGCTTTTGTCGTTGAGTGATGTTCTGGCCTGGATATTATGATGCATTGGGCTTGATGGGGCTGTATTGTTGCACCAGATGAAATGTGTGGGAAAGTCACTGAGCAGGTGGAAAGTGCTATTTAATCCTTCTAACAGGAAAGGCTCCTGGTGGTACTGAGAGAATGTGAAAAGCAGCAAAACTGGTTCGTAGCGCTGAAGAATAGCAAATGTCTCCTTCTGTCATTGCGTGAGACTTTTAATCAAACGGCCTGCCTCATGCAGCTTTATTTTGCATTGAGCTATTCCATGTCCTCCAAATATTTCTCCGATGGTGGTAATGAATTGCATTGCCCTCTCGGTTGTAAGAGTGCGGGTATTCTGCTGAGGAGCCATATGGCTCCCATTTATTTTAATGTGTCTTTGACATCAGGAGAATTGCTGAGACAGCAGAGGAAAGTGCTTATACCTTGGACTGCAGCCAGAACTGCGATTATTTATGTTTAGTGACGACTACCCTTTTCCCCTATAAGTAATGGTATGTTCTTAAGATGATATCCATGTTGAGATTTTAATACAATGAGAGTATAGGTTTATGTATTTTGAAAATAGCTGTTACTTTAGTAGCAGTGAAATGTTGTTTTTTTAGCGAGAAGTTTTAGGGTTTAATTGCACATATGAAAGATTAAGGAAACAAGCTGGGAAGTAGGTGGTACTTATTTTCTCACACTTTTTATTTGGTTTAACAGCATTACCAAGATAGTACTCGGCATATGTAATGCTTTCCATCTGTGATTCTAAAGGCATTTCATAAAGGTAATTACCGGTATCACTGATACTATTCCTGTGAGGTAGATAAACATAATTCTGAAAATATTAGTGCAGGAACTGAGAAATGCAGATGCTCATTATTATAATCTGTATAATGGGTCTTAGCAAGTATTAGAATTCAGATTTTAATTGATTATATTATTTCACAACTTATCATTTTCCCTGTATCAGGACAGAACAATATTGTTCTCTAATTCATTAGTACCATGATATGCTTAAAATAAGGAAGCATTGTTTTAAGTGAAAAGACAATGAAATACCTCAATAATTATGTATGTTCCATATGTAAATGATAACAGTAACTGTAAAAACCTTAAGGATTCCATGGGAAGGATTAATGTTATCTAGAGAAAGGTACATAGTGTGAACAGTGAAAGAGCTGGTAACATTGATCAAAATTCTGTAAAATGGTTCTTACCAGCAATAGTATCAGATGGCTAGGTATATGAGTCTATATGGAACAGGAAAACGGTTGCCAACTACGAGCCTGCTTTGGGCAGAACTGATTAGAATACAGGGCATAGATTTAGCAAAATATTTTAATATTACATTGTGTTTCAAAATATTTTGCTCAAGGATCTTAATGTATAAACTTTATTTAAGTGATATATCTTGCAAAGACAAAGAGGAGCCAAAAGGAAGACTACAAGTCAAACACAGAATTGGAACACCAAAATTCATGATGCCTAGTACTATAAATTTGATGGATGGATACATTGATGGAAAAGGAGAATTAGAATGAAAATCAGTAGACCACTCAGTCGTACTATTTTAATCTATAGTTCAATCTGAACTTGTTTTAGTTTAGCAACTCACCATCGCCAGTGGTAATTGCATGTTATGGTGAAGGCCAGGACCTTCGGCAGCCATATCATGTTTCATGGGAAAGTAAATTTAATGTAAGATGTAGGCGGCCTAGTGCTAGTCAATTATATATTAAGATTATATGTAAAAGAAAACATGTTTTCTTTTTTTAATTTTTGCTTTTTCAGTTTCTCAATTTCAATTTTATAACATTAAAATATAGTATTTATTCCTTGTGTCCTAATAGCTGTAAAAACAAAATGATTCCCTTTACTCCCCACCTTTTTTCAAAGATTACTTACAAGAATTAGAAGGTGTAGGGAGCACCTTTAATAAGTAGAAATGTGTGGATGAAGAATAGCTAGTTCTGAAAATGGTTACTCTTTGTGAGTTAATCATTTCGATTATTTATGACATCAAAGCTGGAAGGTCATAGTTTACACTTGATTTTTATACACAGCTTTCTAAATGTACATCAGAATCCTGGGTGGTAAACCTTATTTTTTTTCAAGCAGAGAATTGCAAATAGATGATTGTGCTATTAATGTCAAATTCAGCTTGCAGTGTGCTGAGCAGCCTGGGTTGGAGCTGTCTGGAGAGATTCAGGAGAGAGCTGGTTTCCTCCATGCATCTAGCTCTCTCGCTTGCTAGTGGGATGCAGCCGACAGACGGAATGGGTGCCGATGTGACATGCATGTTTATGATCCAAAACAAAGCTTTAGTCATCCAGCCTCAATGGTCATCTTTTATATTATTTCTATTCTCGCTAATGTCTTTTTGTTTAAATTCATATGCATTATTTGTACATCTCTTGATAGAATACATATTATTTCACATAGTCTTATATGAGAGGGTTTTATTTTTGGTTTTGTTTTTATAAACTAGGGACTTAAACAAAAGAGTCTCACCTTAAATTATTTCACTCAGAAGCTGCAATGCACAAAAGATATTATTAGTCTGGAGGGCAAGGCATCTTGAACATTTTGAACTTAGAATGGAAAATACAGCTAAATGGTTAAACTACCTAATTTTGTCTATGAATTATGAAACTATTCCTCCTCTACAGAAGACCTGAAGTCAGAATGGTGACTGGTTCTTACGTATGTTTGTCATATTTTATGCATTATCATCTATTTGCTGCTTTACTAACTAGTAGATAAGTTGGCTGGTTGATTTGAGATAGGGAAGAGTGGCATTTAGAGGCCGAGGAGAGAGATGTGCTCCAATTTTAAAGGCATTTAGAGCTATAATTCACACTATAAGGAACCAGATATAAATATGGACTTGACACCGGAAGTCTTGCTATAGCTGAGACCTATTCTTCTTTCATCTTTTGTTTTTTAATGCTATTTCCACAGTAATAAGGTCAGTAGAAGAAGAAAAAATAGTTCCTGATTTGCTATTTAGTGGATTCTGACATTTCCTTTTGATTACTGACTCTGTCTCAGCACATTTTTGGAAATGCGAAACACTTTACTTCTAAAATATTGGGGATAACATGTTCAGCATTTGGGAGAGTCTCTGTGGTATGTGACTGTTTGTGTGTGTTTTATACCTGTCATCACTGGCTATAAAACAATGGAACCTTTGTAATAGATCACTTTACGTTACGTACTTTAGGTAATTTGGATTTTGTGCGTGGTTGGAAAGAACGTATTCCCAATTAGCCTTTACTTTCATTTTGCCTCTCATTCACCCAAGCCCCAAGAGGACCAGTCTTTCAGCAACTCTCCCACTGTGATGACTTCCAACTGTCCTAAATGCCTCACTTCAGCAAAACAACACAAGACACAATTGGGGCAACACTATGCAGGAAACTTGAAGGTGTAAGTTAATGGGAAAAGAGGACAATTCAAACAAGGATGAATTGCTTTCAAGAGCAAACTAAACTTCATTTTCAAAGGAACCACCACTATGTTTCTAGGTTCCTAGATAGATTTTCACACCTTACTCATGTGAGGATTTGAGACCATGCAGGCCACACTCTCATCAAGAGGGGCAAACCCTGACAATCATGTCAAGGTGGATAAAATGGGAGGATATGGTCAAAGGAAATTTGCAGAATCCCTTGTAAAGATTAGGAATTCTTTTCAGTCTTAATAATTTTAACCATTGGAAACTGACTTACTGTCTAAGCTATTAGGCTGATTTTAGATTAAGAATTTCTTCATGAAACTAGATCTGTGGTTTGTAATCTACACTTAAATCCTTCATAAATCTGATTTGATCTTGGTTTATGCTTCAAAGGGTGAGAAGCAACATGCATACTTTCAGAGCCCCAGAAAGACCATTCTGGTGTTCCAGTTCAGTCAGAAGGTGGCTCCTGAGGTTGATCTTACAGTTTTCAAAGCCTTCCGTCTAAAAATATTTTGTAGGCTTTTCACTTATCCTTTTCGCAGTGCTATTTATAATATGCAAATGCTAAAACAAGCACAAGCACAGGCTTGCCTTTGCAAACCCTTGTGTGGTAGGAAGCAGAACAAATTCTAGCACAGTTTGATGATGTTGGCAATGCCAAGAGCCCAGGTGAAGGGCCCCTGCCCTGCTGTTAGAAAATCCTCTCTAAAACGACTTTTTGAAAAGGATAATCTGGTTTTTTAGGAAACGGTGGGGCAATATATTCATGCAGAAGGTTGAAGTGTTCTTCTTATAATCTAAAAATATGGATACAAGATCTAAATAAAATTTTAAGAAGGAAATTTGTCTAGAGTACTATGAATTGTCTGAGAAGAAATAAGTAATAAAATTGTCAGAGGTGTTTACAATAATTACCTTAAATGAGTGCACTAATTTTCTTTTTATCTGTAAATGTATGGCTTTGAAAGATAATGGCCTCAGGACATCATTTTTATGACATCAAGGGTGGAAAGATTGAAGGTTATCACCCGAAAACCAGAGAAGCTCTAGGCTGCCGTAAGGGGTGACAGATGAGGTTGTCAGTACTTAAGCAGATTGTTGAATGTTTCTTTCTATGGTAATCTTTTACATTTTTTACAAATTCTTCTCTTTTTTTGAGATGATTTAAACATACAGTTATAAAGCAGATCGGAGCTTTTAAATCAAAGTTGAAAATTGTTGCTGCCGCCTGAAGTACACGTTGCAGTGACCATACACATAAATATTATAAATGGGAGAATCATGTACACGTTTGAAAGCATTTGCTTTCCAGCAGTCTCCTCGGGAGAAGTGTAACAGTAAGGAGGAGGGGAAGTTGGGAAAGGTAAATTCTTGCCCAAAATGTCGTATTTCTCTCACTCTGTATTCTTCAGAGTCTATTCATTCTGTCTGAGCTTCTCATCACTAGAAGTGAAAGTTTCATGGTCACAGATCACCATCTGGTTTATTCGCCAGTGTATCCAGACATCTAGAAAGTGCCTGGCACATAGTAGGCCCTTGGTTTGTACTTATTGAATAAATCTATGAAATGAGATCAACCATAGAATCCTCTTTGTACTTGGATTGAATATTTTATGGGGCAGGGTGGGAGAATGAGAAAATAAAACCTTGGGCTCACTTGGGAAAAGATTCTTGTATAAATCTAAGTGATGTTGTAGTCTCTCTTTTTTTTAATTGCTTATACAACCCTACAAATCGAAATCATCTTCAAAGACAGTAACAGTTAACATATTTCAGCTTTATGCAACTCCCTTAGAGTGGCTTCAGCTCTCTCTGTGACATGATGTTTGAAATCCTAGACTCAAGAATAGCAAATCCCAACTTCATCCCTGGTTATATGACCTTAGCCATGTTGTTTTAACCTTGGATGACTTGGTGTCTTCAAAATGGAGACATGGGTAATATCAACTGAAGGAGTTGTACAGATAAAATTAGATAACTTGTGTGACGTTCTTTGTGTAATACAGAACTTGGAAAGTACTCCATAAATGTTAGTTTATACTATTTTTTGCTATCCAAGGATTTCTTCTTCGTTCGTTGTTTCTTCCTGTTTGTTTTTCTATTCGAGCATGTGTATTATTTTCCTAGGGCTGCTGTAACAAAATGCCACCAACTCAGTGGCTTAGGACAACAGAAATTTCTTGTCTCACAGTTCTGAAGACTAGAAGATCGAAGTCAAAATTGGCTGGGCCGTGCTCCCTTTGAAAGTTGTAAGGGAAGAACCTTTCCTGGCCATTTCTGGTAGCCCCAGACATTCCTTGGATTTGGCAGCATAATCCCCATCTCTATCCATCCTCACACAGGCTCCTCCCTTGCTGTTTCCATCATCCTGCTGTGCACATCTGTGTCTAAGTCTTCCCTTTGTACCTGGACACCAGGCGTATTATATTAAGACCCACCCTAAAGAACTCGCTTTAACTTGATCACCTCTGTAAAGACCATATTCCCCAAGAAGGTTACATTCTGGGGTGTTGAGGGTGAAAGCTTCAACATATTTGGGGGGTAGGTGAGCACAATTCAACCATAACAGGATGATTCTATATACTTCTCTTCGATTCATTGTATCTTTCCTTACCAAGCGGAGAAATATCATAGAATACAGCACCAGACTGGGAGCTTTTAGGTTTAAGATTAGTTTTGCCACTAACTAGACTGAAAGAAATCCCTCAAATTTTGCAGGCCTAGGTCACTTCACTCTAAAAAAAAGGGCTGGGCTAGATGATATCTAGCACGTCTTTCAACTCTAAAAGGCACTGGTTATAATGTGTGACTTACTTTCTGTCAACTATAGTGTGTATCTCCACCCTCCACCATGCTCTGTGTATCTTGATGTTCCCAAACTAATTATAAAATATCCCATGGCATTTCCAATGGTCTCAATGCACACTTGATGAAAATCCCACTGTCCATAAGGCTAGTGAGAGAGAGTCATATCAAATAAAAGCTTTTTTCTATTTAGATTGTAAAAATATCTAAACAGTGCCAGTGAACATTTTTTGTGATTTTTTTTTTTTTTTTTTTTTGCTTTTTGGAGTTTTCTAAAATTTTTCAATATACACATATTTTATGCCAAGTGCCCTCAATATAAAAATAAGATCCAAAATGTGAAGGCTTGTAGTGTGTGTCTTTTCTAATTATAGTATGATACAACTTACTTGAAAACCGTAAAACCAAAACTTCAGGGATTAGGGGAAATGAAAAATCAAATTCTGCTACTGATTCATAGACTACTGGCAACTTTCCTAAAAGTTTGTTTAGACTACTGCTATTTATAGGACTTAAAAGTCTCCTCCACTACAGCTAGAAAAAGATTCAAGCAAAGAAAGAGAAATCTGTGCTAACTCTGAGATAATGACGTTTCTTGTGTCTCCCTGTCAGAAGCAATTAAGTAGAGACTCAGGTGGCAGTTTCTAATCCTTCACCTCATCTAAAAATTGCTGCCCTGGATCTTCACTGTATCGTTTCTTTCTCTTTCAGCTTCCTCCATTCTCAAAAGGGAGAAGCGGCTGAGGACAAAGAATGTGCATTTCAGTTGTGTCACCGTGTACTACTTCACCAGGCGGCAAGGCTTCACGAGCGTGCCCAGCCAAGGGGGCAGCACCCTGGGCATGTCCAGCCGCCACAACAGCGTGCGCCAGTACACTCTCGGCGAATTTGCCAGAGAGCAGGAGAGGCTCCACCGGGAGATGTTACGAGAACACCTCAGGGAGGAAAAACTGAACTCTTTAAAACTAAAGGTACACTGTATTTGAAACTCACTCTTTGCAAAACCCCACCTCCTTTCTTCAATTTGGTTGTGTTAACCATTTCCATACTTATATTCACAAGCCAAACTGGGTGTTTTACACAACAGACTGCCCGCTGAGGTTTATTTTTTTTTTTAAAGCAAAAACAGTATAGTGTCTTCTCTGAAAGCAATGTGGAAAACTTACCTAACATTGTTTATTCATAATTCACTCTATAAATGTATATTATTGAGCAATGCTGTGTTGTAGACATGCTTGGGCTAGGGCTAACTGGTATCAAAATAGATATGATGCCTTTTCTCCCAGAACTTACGTATTAATGGGAAAGAAACATATTAATCGTGTAGACAAAGTAAGATCACAGCTTCGTTAAGTAATATGAAGGAGAGCTGCAAAGTGCCATGAACGTGTATAACGGAATTGATGCGATCCGAAGGTCAAAGAAGGTTTCCTCAAGGGAATGACAACTGACCTGAAATCTGAGCAGAGAGCTAGGCGGTAAGGGTTGGCAAGATTGGTCCAGGCAACAGGAGGACCGGGAGCAGCTTTGTGGCAGGAGGAAGCAGGGTGAGCACACAGAGGCCAGTGTGGCCGGAGCTGAGGCAGAAAGATTGGAGTGGCGTGAAGGAGTTGGGATAGGGCTTTGTTGGTCATGTTAAAGCATTTCTTTCTCTCTTCATCCTGAAACCATCAGAAATAATCCAAGAGTTTTCAGCATGGGATTGGGTGGTGGGATAATGGGAACTGGTTCGTGCTATGATGTGAGAATATTTTTGGAGTAGAAAGAGCCACGTTGTGGTGGGAGGTGGGGGTGGCATGTGGAGTTAGACCAGGTAAGAGACTATTGCAATAGTCCAAGAAGAAGATAATGGTGAGTTAGATTAGACAATGGTAAGGGAGATGAAAAGGGATGGACAGAGGGAGAAATTTAGGAAGTCAAATCAACAGTCCTTGATGATGGGTAGATTTGGAAGGAAAACAATGACTCCTAAGTTTCTGGCTTACAAAAGTGGATGGGTTGTGGATGACAGTACCTTTGCCCGTGACAAGGATGTGACAGGGAACGCAAGAGGTGCAGCCTGGGGCTGGGGGTGTTTGGGAGGGGTAGATGACGAGACCGTTTTGGACATACTGATTTTCAGAGGATCTCAAGTTTTTAAAGAGATATCAGGGAGTTATCCAAGTAGAGATACCTATTCTCCTGCCATATTAGAGATGAAATCAAGAGAAACACAGCTCAGAAAACGTCTTTCATCAACCAAAGGCACTTTTTATTTTTGCATTGATTCATCAACCCATCAGTTTATAGGAAATACCCCCCCATCATTATCCCCCATGACAAAAAATCTTTGCAGGTCATCCAGAGTACTTAATATAAAGGGTTACTCTTTACATCGCTGAAGCGCCATAAGCATACCTTTGTTACCTGTATCTTTAGTTTCCAGTGTAAAGTTGGTTGGCAGAAGTGTCATGTGTGTTTCGAAACACCTTGTTTTCATGCATTTTGCAATTTATGTACATGCCTTGCTCCCAGTTGCAGAAGAAGTCAGTTACTTAAATTAAACTGGACACAATCAACCAAGAGCATGTTTCACACTTCCATGGGAGGCATTTTTGACAGATTTCCTTGAAATTCCCTTAAGATGTTTTGATAGCAATCCACTGCAGTTGTTGTTGTTGTTGTTCATGATTGCCTTGCCTTTAGCTTAATTTAATGATAGTTTTCAGATTTGCTTCTGAAACCTACCCCCTGCCTTTCTAATGCACTGCAAACCAACAATACCCCTACCCAAAGAGAGAAGTCGGTCTTCAAAATCGAATATTAAAGGAACAATAGTAATCACTGCCATTCATTCAGTGATTTTTATTTGCCAGGCATTTTATAAGTATTATTTAATGTTATCCTAACAAAGACCCCCATGGAATAGGTACATTATGTGACTGTGTGTACAACTAAAGGTAAAGAAGCATAGAGGTATTATATAGCTGACTTATTAATGGAAAACTGGTTATATTACCTGATTACTTTCTCTTCTAAAATTAATTGATTATCCCCTATAGGTGTTGGGAAAGACAGTCTGTGTACCTAGAGGGAGTTGTCCCAACTGAGGTTTAGTACTGTGTGCAGTAGTTTTTAACAGTGGGGAACTATAATTCTATCTGAAAACCAGATTTATTGTGGTGAACTTTGAAGCACATTTTACATGTGATGAATATTAGGGGGAACCACACAATGCAGGGACCTTCCTCCATATCAGGCAGTGATACATTCTGTTACTACAATTTGTATTCAGCTACTTCTACACCTTTTTTATACAAGCTGAAGAAGAAAAGAAGCAAAAATAGCGTTCTATTATTGATTCTTCTTTTTCATCGTGCTTGGTGTTGCGAGTTGGAGAGGCAGTCATCCCAGTGGGTGTCAGTCTAGGTCTGACATTGATCAGTGCAGAAGTGGAAATATGCAGCTTTCTCTTTTGGTGAAGATGTAAACAAAAATTATTTGGATAGCATAGCTTCTTCCAAATGAATACCAAGTAAGATGATACTGGGATTCTAAGGTGATCGGATCTTAGCCTCACTGTACTGCAAGTATTCAGAAACCTGCATCACATGAACCTGATAAAAGATCACAGCAATACAGCAATGTGGACCAGTTTCTTAAAAAAAAAAAAAAAGCCTGAGGAGAATTAATGGAAGAAAACTTTTGTGTGTGTGTAACACATATGTGTATTATTTACATATCAGGGTCTGTCTGGAAAATGTCTAGCCATTGTTATTATAACAAGAACAGTTTGTGTGATGTGGATATAACCTGGCAGCCAAGGAGAATGGACTGGAGTGCGCATGTATGAGCAATGATGACTTCACTGTAGTAATCAGTGGGGGTGGTACACGCCATTGAGTGAACGTGTGTACTGTGTGGTTGTTCCATTCAAAATGACTGAGCGAGTAGAGCAATGAATCTGCATCAGATTTTGCATTAAGCTTGAACATTCCTATGTGGAAACTGTTTAGATGATTGAGAAGGCCACAGCTTTGGGCAACTGGTGATTGGCGGCTTCATCATGACAGTGCACCTGCTTGTGCATCACGTCTCACGCAGAGTGTTTTGGCAAAACATCAAATCACCCAGGTGATTCAGCCCCCGATGACAGCCCAGATTTGGCACCCTGTGACTTCTGGCTTTTCCCAAAATTAAAATCACCTTTGAAAGGGAAAGGATTTCAGGCCAACCATCAATGAGATTGAGTAAAATACAATGGGGCAGCTGGTGGCGATTCTAACAAAGGATTTTGCAGGGTTTTGAACAGTGTAACAAAGGCTGGGAGAACTGTGTGAGGTCCCAAGGTGTCTGCTTTGAAGGCAACCGAGGTGGCATTGTCCTCCATACAGTGTTTCTTACAGCTTGTATCTTCTTCAATAAATGTCTCTATTTTTTTCACAATACACTGCTGGATACTTTTTGGACAGACTATATATATATATATATATATATATATATATATATATATATATCATCTGTGGGTATATATAGCAGGTACATATATATGTACCCACTCATACACACATATGTATGTACCCATTTATACATACATATATATAATACATATATATTATTTTTATTGTATTTTTCCCATTACCATTTATTCCCCCTATAACCTCCCTCACCTCCACCCACCTCCCAACCCTCTGCAGTTTCCACACTGCTGTCCATGTCCATGAGTTCTTTCTTTCTTTTTTCTTTTTGGCTCGATCCCTTATGTTGTAATTCATCTAGTATATTAACGTTTATGGTTTTTGAATATGGATTCTACTGGTTTAGGTACCGAAAATCTAAAATTAGCTGTCCAAAAATTTCACTCCGACACTTGAAATTTTCATACTTTTAATATGAATAGCATTTGTTTTGAAATATAAACCCCTCTGAGGTAAGTAGCAAAATAAACAACTAAATCGATTTTATTATTTTCATTGGGGCAGCAGGAAGGTCACCAGCACAGGAAGGAGCCCAAAGAGGAAAGCCAGGATTGCTGCAAACACACTTTGCCACTTCGGTGTTGCCGGAGGAGCTCCTCCGTGGGAGGCGATAAAGGAAAGGCAGCATCTGACAAGACAAACCCTTTCCAAAGCCCTCACTATGGAGACCAGAAAAAACACCACGGGAAATTGGCTGGGCTTGGAACTGGGGAGTTTCCCTCCTACTGATCTGAGAACCAGCAGCCCAAAAAGAGTCAAGAGAAGTTTCTCTTCCCACTGTGCCTTCGTTTCTTTCTAGGGTGTCCTCTGGGTTCCAAACAGAGCACCCAGTGTATACGATGGCTCTTCTTCCAGTGGGGTCTTACAGTGGAGAATGAGTAAAAAGATACATACACACTTTCTGGTGTTTCTTTATAATAATTAATTTTAAAAAATTAAGAATAGAAACGAATTTTTCATTGTACAATATCTTGTTTAGTAGATCATCTCTTCAATTCTGAGATAGATAGATTGAGGAAAAATATGTACAATTAGATTTGTAGAACAAACTTAGTTTTATTTTGGAGGTTCAAGTGCATCCTTATTGTGGATGATGTCGGTGTTCCAAACATTGTCTAAAAACAATGAATAAAGAAAGTTGATTGAATAAAATACATGTTCCTAAAAGAAATAACTACCTTTAGATTCCTAAATTACAGATTGTAGTTCTTTTTCTCTGTCACGCTCATTCAGATCTGGCATACTCTTCGCAGCAATCAATGCCATTATCTTAATACTATACTCTATTGCAAACTAAGTGCTTAGATTTCATCCTCTGCACCACACTGTTGAACAATTGCATTAGCCTTTATTCACATTTCACACGTATCTGTAAAATGCATTAGACAGCCATTTGTACATTTCAAAGAGCCTTGGCTTTCCAGTTGCCTCTGGGTTATATCTTACTGGATTCTACTACCTTCTAGGAAATTTAATTTGGCTCTCACAGCTTTGACCGGCCTCTCCTTCTCACTGTTTTTTCAACCTTAATTGTTCTTCTCCTTTCTGAGATCAAGGCTGTCTTCAATCTGGTATCATTTCCAATGGCTTTCCAGGGTTATACACTCTTCTCAGTTTTTTGGTCATGTGTTCCTTGAAGAATACTTGGTTGTTTGCACTCTTTCCTCATAAAAGGAGTTGCCAGATGGTAACTCTACCTTTAATCATCAACCTTTAAAAAGTCTCTATCTAAATCTCCTTCACCTCAGATCTTGCATTTATGATTGGGTTCTATTCATTTAGTGACGTACCCATGCAACAGTACAGTTCTCCATGTTCACCCCAGCCATGTCCCCTGGTATCCCTTCAACATTTCTGTGATTTAACTGACCTTACGGTAAAGGTCCTAAATGCCCCAGGAGATGTGAGGGATTGGGGGTTTGTGAGAGATGGTAGA
>PVKM010027926.1:0-18541 GCA_004027735.1 Carollia perspicillata
AAAAATAAAAGAAAATCACTGATTTGTAAAATAATGAGGATGAAAATAAATATAGAAACTTTGGATATGTGACAAATTTATTTACAAAGCTAGTCTTCAGTATTTTATTTAAACTCAAAAAGTCAGAAGAAAAACAAGACAAAACATAAGAAGAGCTGGAAGAAATAAAATTTAGAATAATTTTAAAAGTTGAATAAATTTGAAAATAATAGAAATTGATTTTAAAATTCAAAACTCGGTTCTTTGTAAAAATAGTACTCTGATAAATTTAGCAGAAGAGAAAAATAAACATAATTAGTAATGATAAAGCATATATTACAAAAATATGGGAACATTTAGAATTATAAGAGAATACCTAACACAAATATTCTATATAAATGCTTATACAAATATGTTTAAAATATAAAAATTCGAAGCATTTTATGTAATGGACAGTCTATAATAAAATATAAATGATCAAGAGACTCAACAGGTCCATAGCTACATGTACATTATTTTTTAAATTTGAAGAATTTTTTTTTAATATTTTATTTATTTATTTTTAGAGAGAGGGGAAAGGAACGAGAAAGAGTGGGAGAGAAACATCAATGTGTGGTTCCCTTTCATGTGTCCCCCACCAGGGACCTGGCCTACAACCCAGGCATGTGCCCTGACTGGAAACCGAACCGGTGACCCTTTGCTTCACAGGCCCGTGCTCAATCCACTGAGCTCCACCAGCCAGGGCTGAAGAATTTTCTTAAGGAAGGCTCTAAAATCCAAAGGTTGCATAAGCGAGCTCCCACAAGTGTCAGGAAACAGATATTTTGCATGCTCTATAAAGCATATTTAGAAGTGTTTATCGCTATTTTTATAAATTTAATGAAACCAATACATTCCTAATAACAAAATTTTGACAAAATATAAGAGACAAAGATATAAAAAGAAAGGTACACACAATTTTGGTTAAATACTGTGTGGAGAGGAGGATGAGGAGATAATCCTAACCAACTGAATATGAACAGAACCCTAGCAAACAGAATCTCAGATCAATGGGAAAAGGATAATTTGTCAACAAATAGGGTTGAGAGTCAGAATCATTTTGAAACAAAATAAATTAGATGTCAGCATATAGCAAATTAACACTCCAAGTGTAAGAGGCAAAGTTATAAAGGAACTACAAGAAAATTTAGAAACACATTTATAGGTTTGTAGAATGGTAAGGTATTTATGTTAGTGTAAATTATGTAAATGTCTCAGCACTACACTGTATACCTGATACTGATATAAAATAATATCAAATGTCAACTGTAACTGAAAAAGAAAAAGAAATAAGGAAGTATATTAGCAAAGAAGAAAACATAAAAGGAAAATATTACTAGTAGGACTTGGTACATTATCTTTTTAGTCATATTTTTCCTCTTCACTAGGTATATCCTTTGGACTCAATTTTATTATTCTTAATTTGCCTAAATCTAGGATTTAGTAAGCACACTCATCATTCTAATTAAATTTCAGCTTTCCAAAGCTAAATAAATAACTGAATCTGAGGTGCAAGACATCACAGGCAAGAAAAGCAAAGAACAAAATCTTAGTGAAACAGATCAACTAAATAAAAATTATGGCTTCCAGCACCAATAGATTAAAAGGTAAAATCATATTCTGTGAAAAATCTGTGGCAAATATCACAGTTATAATACCCTTAATAAAATAAAATCCTCTATAATAATTTCCTGACAACCAAGAAATAGTTGAATGAATTATTACTTATTCATATGAAGAATTAGTTATTAAGATACTTTTTAAGAGGAAAAGGTCCTGATTTACCATTAAACAGAAAATTAATAGACAATTATATACCCATCCAGGGAGATGTAAATATAGATATCCCTCAATTCTAAAAGTTTATATACACTGTACGTATAGATTTATGCATACATGCCTTTATTATACATATGTTTACATTCATATATTTAAATAAAAAGCCTTTGAAAAGGTGATATATTAGTGATAGCAGAGAATATCAAATTCATGAAGTCCTCATATCTATCAACAGCTTGTAGTCAGCCTATTAATGTCGACTTTCTGATTGAAAATATTGTCTTCCTGTTTTCTGTACTGCATGCCACCACGTAACTCCTCATTGAGTTCCCCAAAATATATGTACAATAAAGTCATTGTCTCCATTATTAACACATTCAATTTCATTTAACGAATACTGTTAAGCACCCACCATGTGTCAAGACTTGCTGGGCAGCGGGGACAGCCGCCATGAAGAGCAACATCTAGTAATTCTGTTCTCTGTTCTGGCACCAAGAGTGACCTTCATTAGTTTGTTGGTTTTTTTTTAACTTACTCTATTTTTTTCATTTTAATTTTTAAATAACAGTTAACACTTAATATTACATTAGTTTCAAGTGTACAGCATAGTGATTAGACATTTATATAACTTAGGAAGTTCCATTCCCCTGGATAAGTCTGGCACCATTCATAGTAATGACAATATCATTGATTACATTCCCTATGCTGTACTTTCAGTCCCCATCACTAGTTTTTGTTCTGCATGTCTAACTCTCCTGTACCATGATGATGCATAAATTCTGGATCTAATAGGAATCAGATTCCAGGTAATTTCCTAAATTATCTGCCAACCTTCCAATAAGAGTAATTAAATGAGTCAGCAAAGTAGCATACTGCTTTCGCTTAATTAGCAAGAAAATAATTTACTTTTAGATTCTTTGGGTAAAGTACAAAAACTACATTGAATAATTTTTTTCACTTTAAAGCTTTCACACTTAAAATTCCTGCTGCTTAAAAATTTTTTTAAATAAAATTTCTGTGGCTTTCATTTCTCACTACTTACCCATCCCTAACATAATCTGGTTCTGCTCCAGCCGCTTTACTGAACCTGCATTCCCAAGAACCACAAGTCAGCCCCTCATTGCTATCTTCAAAGCACTTGCTTTGGGCCTTTTCTCCTTGCACTCCTGTGGTTTTCATCATTTCCTCTTGAAGTTACTCTGTCAGCCACAGGGATGAAGCAGCATTATCTGATACTTTTCCTACTGTTTGTCTCTTTGGCGACTGCTCTTGTCAATCTTTTCGTCCCAAACACAGGCTTCTCACAAGATCGGACCTTTTGTCCCTTCTCTCAACTATTAATAGTTTCTCTTTTGGAAAACATATCGACTCTTATTAATATTCCAACTATCATTTCTACAAGGATGACTCCCAGATCTTTAGCCATCGTTGACCTTTATTGAAGATGCAGGCCTACACCTCCAAAGGCCCAGTGGATATAGTTCACATGAACATTGCTTCAAACTCAAGAGATGTATAATAAAATCCCCCGTCTCCCCTAAACACGTATTCAGTAACCTGACTTCATCTCAGTTCATAGGTCCCTCCTGCACCCAAACCTGATATCTTTGAGTCATCTGAAACCTGCTATTCAAATCTTCAGGTCTAGCTCTAATTCTCTTTGGATTGGTTAGCTTGGTTATTTGAGTATTCTTAGTCTTGATTTCCTCACCTATAAAGTGAAGTTAAAGTGCAGCTCGAATGAAAAGGTGACATCATGGATGTAACTGCAGTCTATAAACTTACACTCTTATGTGAATATTAGATAAGGTGGGGTTTTTTCCCTATCACTCAGCCCAAAACTTGGTATATAATAGATTGTAAATATTTGCTGACTGGCTGAAAGAACAAATGAACAAATGATTGAATTAGTGCAACTTCTGCTTTTTTTGAATGTGTATAGCATTGATTGTGTGCTGTGTAATCCATTTGGCACAGATTACATATTACCCAGTCCTTTTGTTAGGTACATCTTTACTATATGTGCCCTGACTTCATATACTCACCTTCAGACTCTTGGGAGTGGTTGCCTTCCTTATCCTTCCTTGTAGGATCTCACAGGACCTGGCAAAGTCCTTATACATACAAGGTATCACTAATATTTAATCATACATCTGTTCATAGGTCTTAAATGTATATCATCTAAATGTTTGCCATTAGAGGGAATCAATACACCATAGTTTGCAAGCCCATATTCTTAAGGCTTTATTTATTCCTTCATTTTTAAATCATGACTCACATCTTATGGGTGCAGAAACTAACACCAAATAGAGATTTTAATGGCATGGTGCAAGAGGTTTAGTCAGGCTCCTCACTTTTCAGATTTGCTTTAATTCAGTTATAAAATTCCTTCCTGTTGAACTGCAATAGCCAAGAGCACCTTCACTCTGATAGATGTAACTTCATCAAGCTGCTTCCGGCTGTGTGAAACTAAGCTGTGCTGTGGAACTGCACCTACAGATTGTACCAGCATCTGAGCATTTTTAAATTTCCTGATTCGTGATGACATTTCTACACTCCAGCAAACAACAATTTTGCTGTCTTTCTTCCTCCTGGCTTAGGAAAATTTACTCCCAGAGGAAAAACAAAGCAAAGAAACAGAACCCACACACTGGCCTGGAGGGCAGTTCCAACAGAAGGGCAAATGCGGACGTGTCAAACGGCTCAGCCTTTGGGTTATCTGAACTTCTCAGCTGGGTTTGAGTGGGTGAAATTGCTCTATCACCCACAAAAGTATTTTCATTACCAATTTCCCAGCAGACTTTTACTCATAGCTCCTTATTACTCTGACTGTTGGTACATTAAATGTACAAATGTTTAATGAAATAGAAATGAATGAATAATAGACTCTTCTCTGTTGCGTCTGAGCCTGACAGAGTTGCATATTTGCTAAGTGTCAGGTAACTTCCACGGACAAGACCCATCAAATACAGATGAAACACATTGAATTCCAATGTCATAGGCCCAGAGGCTCAATATATTTAGTACTCCAAGTGACTCTTTAATTTCCCTTTCTGGAATAAACTCCTCCAGGTGTATGGTGGGACAGACAATTTGTGCTCCCTTATAACTGCTCTTTTAAATCATCCAGTATGGAACTTTCAATATAGAGTACTGAGGAAAAGACTATGGAAAGTATAGATTCCTGAAGTATAGCCCAGTATCAGCTTTCTAGAGCAGCTCTAGCAAAGTACCACAAACTGTTTTAAACAACAGAGATTTGTTGTCTCAGAGTTGTGGGAGCTAAAAGTTCAAGATCAAGGTACAGGCAGGGCCATGCCTCTTCTGAAGGCACTAGGTGAAGATCCTCTCCAGGCCTCTCTCCTAACTTCTGGTAGTTCCCTGGCTGTGGCGGTGGATCTCCAGTCCTCACATGCGGTTCTCCCTGTGTGTGTGTCTCTCTCTGTCCAAATGTCCTTCTTTTATAAGGACACTAATGACCACGACTTAACTTGGTCTTCTGCAAAGACACTACTTCCAGATAAGGTCCTATTCACAGGTCCTGGAAGTTAGGACTTCAACATGTTTTAGGAAGGCGCAATTCGGCTCATAAAGCCCCGTGCAGTCACAGCGGCAGGTACCCACCACAGAGGGGGAAAGCATCAAAAGTCAGCCTGAGCACCACGGGAAACGAGACGTTATCATCGACACCTGAAAGTTACTGGACATTTTAGAAGTTAAAGTAAACAAAAGTGATGCAGCATCCACCTGACAAAATTGCTACATGTTATTTTTTAGGGGGGTAGAGGCAAAGCCCTTTAAGTTGAAAGGATACAAACCAAAATAATAAAGGACAACATTTTGAAAAATGGGCTTTTGATGTTTCACAAGAAGCTTGAAACAAAATTGTACAGGATTGCTCCTTTGAAATATACAGGAAGTGCAATTTCTTTTATTTTTCATTTGGATGTTCTCTGGAATGTTGTATCATTATTGAAGTGGTTTCTCAAATACATTTGTGATAATAAACACAATAATACAAAATAAAATAATAACTAACATTTTGTTTTTCCTATGTGCCATCCTTTGTCTTAAGTGCTTTGCATATATTAACTCCCTTAGTCCTCACAGCAAACCCATGGATGAGGCACCATTATTTATAACCATTTTACAGAAGAGGCACAAAGAGCTAACTTGCATTAGTCCACATTGCTACTACGAAGTAGAACCGAAATGTGAATGCAGAACATCTGGTTCTGGAGCCTGTATTTATAATATTAACTATCAATCTGTAATTTGTAAATGTTTTGGTAAGCCAAACTACAAAAACTGAAGTTCTTCTTATAACCAGCCTTTTGAAGTCCTGTTAGATATTCCTGCCACCTTGATGGAGTTGTTTATTGAAACTAAAATTATAATTTTGTCACTTACCACAAGTATAAGCTTTCTATTGGTTTATCTTCATTGATTTTTGGTTTGCTTTTGCTTTGGGCTTTATGGTGTTTTTCCTGGGTAGACCTGACTAAAGGAAGTCTGGTTTGGGGAGTAAGATTACTCATACAATCCTCTGGTTTTAATACACACATCAGGACCCAGTCAGAGAAGTAGAACCAGCATGCATGTATGCATGCATGCATGCATGTTACCCCAGAAGGTAACACCCATGCATGTGTACATATTAAGAGATTTATTACATGGAATTGAATTATGTTGCTATGAGGACTGACTGAGCAAGTTCTACATCTGTAGACCTGGCCATCAGGAAAGGCAGATGACAGCAGCTGGAACTCACAAGCACCAGCTGAAGCTGCTATCCACAGACAGAATTCTTTTCTCAAGGAACCCTCAACCCTTTCAGGCAGATTGTTCAAGATAATCACTCTGAGTCAAGTCAATTGATTATAGGTATTGATTACATCTGTAAACTCCCCTCATAGCAACATCCATTAGTGTTTAACTAAATAGCTGGGCACTGTAGTCCAAAGCTGACACATCAAAACACATACATACATACATACATCATAACGTATACACACATACATGTATACACACATTTTACATGTATGTGTAATATATACATACAGGGAACAGGGAGACATAATACATTTTTATTAGTAACTAGGTTCTTGGACAACATAATTAATAATACAAAAAAAGACAGCTTTGGACCTTTGGACATTGTCAAGTAGAACCAATTCTCAATGAGAAAATGGCTTTTTTTCCTATGAAAAAGTTTCTGAAGAATAACATTTTCCAAAAAGTTTGTTTTTAAATATAAGTATTCAGATGAGAACAACTTAGTTGTAAATATTTCTAAAAGAATTATAACAATGGGTAAGCTTCTCATATAATTTTGCTCACAAAATCCTTCTACAAAAATATGATACAAACAAATTCAAGTATTATTATTTTATGGAATAGTCTGGACTTGGAGAAGCTCTGATAGAAAACAACTTTTCTCCAACTCAGCGCTCTAAACTATCTCTTGGATCTCCCTTCTGCACCCATGAGTGATATCTCTGGCAGATCCCATAGCTCTTCCATTCACTTGCAGTCCATCTTCTGGTATTAAGAAAACCATTCTGGCCTCATGTCCTCTCACTAGCTAGATGCCTCTGGCAACTCATGGATGGGAAAGAGGAGAGACAGGAGAGTTCTGAGGTAACTGATGTTATTATTTCCAGCAGATGTCTATATGCTAATTCTTCTTCTCACGAGATCTCCAGAAGGTCCTTCAGATGCTGTATTCTTCTTATTTGATTTTCACTCACTCCTGCTCCGAATAGTGTAAACTTTTCTTCTGGGGTGGCCTCCAGCTACCTGGCACCTGGCAGTGCTCTAAGAAAGCGCACTTTCAATATGAGCCCAGCTTTCATGAGATCTGCCTAGCTCATAGAAACATTCTGGAATAACATGCCATCTCCAAGGCAGCCATTTGTCCTTGCTTTGCTACTTAGGGGCATCTGCAGCCAGCCTACTCACAGTAGGCAACTGTAGACCAGTGATAAGCACCAGACACTGTAAATTCTGGAACACAGGTTAGGTACACCAAAAAGATTCCAAGAGCATTTTATTCATACTACTTGTAAGCCCAGAAAGCAGCTAACCTAAAACTTACTTTATCTACGTAGTGAAGTGTTGCCTTTTTTTGTAGACAATCTCCATGCACAGCACTCCTGAAGTACCCAGTCTTTGGGTTTGAGTGGGGGGGATAAGCACACATTCTCCTACCAAGCCTGTACCTTTCTTATAATAAATCCTTTCCTTACCCATTGTCTCCATCTCACACCTTTTCTTACATTAAACTGGAGGTGAATGATAAGTCACAGAACCATTCTCACCATCTCTTAGCAAGCCTTGCATGGCTAGTTTAGCACCACTCTCTAGAATGCTTAGATGTTTGGTAGCATCTCCTTTTGCTTGGAGCCTAGGATCATAGACAATGGGATGTCTCATTGAACATCTTTCTACAATAATTTGAGAACACGATCATATTTGGAGCAGTAATAAATATTTCTTAAATAAGTATCTTTGATTTTCAATGCTTATTGCATCCATAGCAGAGTTCGGAGGCAGAAGCTCTCTTCATTCCATTATGGGGAGAACATTCTGTCTAATATTTTGGAATAAAGTCTTTTCATGCTTTGGGGATTTTTATGAGACTTCTACATTTGGGTCTTATTATGGACTGAATGTGTGTGTACCCTAAAATTCATATGTTGAAGACAATTCACGTTATGGCTGTATTTGGGGATGGGGCCTCTAAGGAGGTAAGGTTAAATAAGATGGTAAATATGGAGGTCTGATCTGATAAGATTCATATCCTTATAAAAATCCACCAGAGGTTTTGCTTACCCTCTCCCCCCACCATCCCCGTATGCACACAAAGAAGAGGTTGTGTGAGCATACAGTGAGATGGTGCTGCCTACAAGGCAAGGCAAGAGGGCTCAGAATGAAACCTACCTTCTTGGTACCTTGATCTTGGATTTCCAGGCTCTAGACCTGTGAGAAACCAATTTCTGTTATTTAAGTCACCCATTCTACATTATTTCATTATGGCAGCCCTAGAAGAACTCACACAGGGCAATTCACATTTCTCTTTGCTCATTCATATTTTCTCTCAACAATTTTGTTTTCTGAATCACTAGATTAAGAAGGCTTCATCTCTCATGACACATTATCTATGAAAAAAAGTACCTGTTACTTTTTTAAAAAGTACCTATTACAGCAAGGGGATCAAATACCAAAGAGTCATTTCAGCAAATAAGTCACCACTGTTTAATGTAACTTTGCTAAAAGTGTATGAGAAAGCAGACTTAATTTGGGAGCAGAGAAAGAGAGGCACCAGGAAAGACAGAGTCAGGGTCTCCATTAGGCACTGTGCATAATCTTTGTGTAAATTGAAGAGCACAAACCTGCATTAAATTTTAAAAAAAGTTAATTCATTATTGTACAACCAGACCCATGACATATAGTCTAGGGAAAATAGGAATGTAGGCAACTGTCTCCATTGACAACATAGGGGACCCTGGCCAAGGGGGAGCGGTGAGTGGTTGTCTCATCTGTCATTATGTTTATCCATCAATAGCAGTCCCACTTATTGTTCATCATACCGAATGATGATTCTAAAAGACTGTCAAAAGAGAATATTCTCTACTGCTCATTGAAAATACTAGTTGTCCTTTCTGGTTACTCAATGCCAAATCAATTTTGGTTCAAGACCAAAGCTAATATTAGAAGAAAAAGGTTTTCAAGTGTTTGTTTATTTTAAAAGAACAAAATCTACCCTAGGAATAGTGGAAAGAGTAATCCTTCTTCCCACAATGGTGTGGAGGGGGTGTTACATGAGGACAGGCCTGAGAACAAAAAGACAAGGAAAGGGTTTTCCCCCAATTTTCCCATCTGTCACTTAAAAAAAAAGTCCTAAGGTATCTTTGGACTCCTTTATGTCAATGTCTTTGAGAATTTACACTCTATTAAAAATGTGAAAGAAGCATAATTATTTCCATGTCTGACTAATATGTGCTTGTTTGTGAAGGGCCATAATCCCGTAACCCATGGGTATCATGGTCTTGGTGTGTATTGAAAGTAAAAAATGAGGGCTGTTTTCATCCTGGCTCCTCTGCTGACTGAGTCACCATGTCCTTGACCAAGTTATTTCCTCTCTGTGTACTCGCTTTTAAAAACAGAGAGATAATAGTGTTCCTGACCTCCTTACCTCACTGGGGTGTTGTCAGCACTAACGAGCAATAGGCCTATATTTTTAGAGTAGAAAAGAAGAAAATTGCTTAAACTTCAAAATATTTTCCCTCCCATAGATCTATTTTGTACATCTTAAAATTCCTGAATGGTTCATAGTGGACAAAAAGGGCTTACAATACTCACAAAGGCAAGGTTATAGTTGACTTTGGGGGACAGATCTTTGGAGTCTTTTCAGTTTGTTGAAAAAGACAAAGACCAAAGACATTAATTTGGAGGGTGGGCATGTTCACAGAAAGTAAGTTACCAAATAAAATCATAGGATGGCCCTGGCCAGTGTAGCTCAGTGGACTGAGCACAGGACTGCAAACCAAAGGGTCACTGATTCAATTCCCAGTCAGGGCACATGCTTGTGTTGTGGGCCAGGTCCCCAGTGGGGAGCACTTGAGAGGCAACCACACATTGATGTTTCTCTCCCTCTCTTTCTACCTCCCTTCTCCTCTATAAGAATAAATAAATAAATTTTAAAAATAAAATAAAATTACAGAATGAACTAATATGAAAAAATTACCACATTATAGTAAAAATAATACTGAGCTGAGTGCTGGGGGGATATCTAGGTTCTATTTAAGTCAACTTAGCTTGTCTAAGCCTCAGTTTATTCATTTGTGAAATGAGAACAGATGATAATAGTTATCAGGTCTAAGGTACTAAATTAAACAAGCTTTCAAAGAAATAATATATGTAAAAGTTTCTTAAAATTATAAAACACTCTGCAAATGCTAGGTTTCTGTTACTACCGCTAAGCCAACCAGCGCGCCTCTCTAGTCCCCATAGCGTCACTTCATCTGCTTAAAGGATAGTGGTTATACCAATTTTCTCGGACATGGAAACAGTGCCAGCATGTTCCACATAATTAGAGTTTCCACCCAGCCATTTTTCACTTTGACAGGGGAAAAAAAGGAAGGGAAGGGTTGTGTTCCATGGTTAGGGCATCCTTTGATTCGGATGTGAAATGAGAGCTTTGAAGCAGAGGTGATGGGTCTGTGCTGATTAGGGAAATGAACTGTCTCCTTGCAAGGAGCCTTAGGTTTCCCCTACTTCAGGGTGTGTCTGTGGAGACATAAAGAGACAGCCAATTTTCTATACAATAAGGTTTGGAGTATTGCCAAGAGCTGAAGGAAAGGTTTGTGGAAGAAGGCTTTTGACATTTTCAAACATTACATGACAAGAAAATTTTTTTCTCGATGACATCTGAGGTCTGTTCTAAACCCGAAGCTCAATTGGTCTATGAATCACAAAACTATTTAAAAATTGAGGAAGCACACAGAGCATCCTTGATCTCTTTGTCCCCTGTTTGATATTCAATCATTCTCAGTCATACCAGAAATTAACCTATATTTTTAGCTTGCCAGAGTTTGTCAGCCTTCCTTAGCCATTCCAGCCCATCCTTATAATTCTGTTTTACAGTCCCTTCCTCCAAATTGTGCTCTGAATGGTTTCTTCTCTTATGCCACTTTCTGTTTCTTTCGTTAAGACCTGTCTTTACAACCAGATTGTAAAGTCTGTGGCTACAGGAATCATGCTTCTGGCTTTTCATGTCTCTTTGTTCCCTTAATTCCCTGAGGTTCACATTTGGTGGAGTCCGCCATTCCAGGCAAGCTCTGTGTATGTCTTTGCCTCTGTTTCACTGGTCCTTGACCACCCCTCCCCGTGGCTGGCAGCCACAGCATTTCCTTCTGATGCTTTGCTCTTCATTTGCCCTCCTCTGACTCTGCTCTCTGTTTTCAGACACCTAAGAAACATCCACAGACCATGTGCAAAAAATGCCTTTTGGGAAGTAAGCTCTGAGAAGCTGGCCCTGGTGTGTCTATGTGCTATAGAAAGACTAAAAGACTCAGTGTGGGGAAATTTTTGCAACAACCACTCCGCAGTGAAAAACAAATATCGGCAATGGGCATTGGAGGTGAGGAAAAAAGAGAAACTCATTTCTCAAAACTGAATATCAAGTGACAACTGTGCATTATTAACTATGGGGTGATTCCAAAAGCAAACAGAGAACTTTCAGAAGTTGGGATTTTACTCCTGTACTTTTGCCCTACCAATTTCTACATTTGATTCAAACTCTTTAGAGTAGAAGATCAGTGAGTTCAAAGAACATTCAGTAGGGGGTGGGAGAGTGGAAGAATAGGAGGAGCAGACAAGAAGGAAAGATCAGACAGTGTGACCTGTTCAGAACACTATGTATATCTTTCTTTCCACTGGTGTCCAAGAAACGGTTGCTGAAACACTGTAAAAAGCCAATAATTTCACAGCCTCTTGGATGGAATATAGTGGATAAATAGCTCAGCTTTGTATACCAGCTATTGAGTCAAGGATGTGGGAACCCAGGGCTGAGGATAAGGATGTGGAAAACTGATGGCCTCAGTTGTTCACAATTCCTATATTCATGTGTTCATGTGCACATCCCCCCTTGACTAGGTGATGTCTATTCTCCCACCTTTTGAATCTGGGCTGGCTTTGGGACTTGCTTTGGCCAGTAAAATATCATAGAAGTGACAGCATGCTAATTGTAAGCCTAGGCCTCAAGATACCTTGAATGTTTTACCTATCTTCTTGGAATTTGCCTACCAACATAATAATAAATCTGGGCTATCCTGCTGGATGAGAGAAAACACACAGCCAGTCTTCCATATCCACCAAACTGACAGCCAGCCATGTGAGCAAGACATTCTTAAAGCAGCCTATTCCTAACCAACCCAACACCGTATATAAGATGAATTAGTGAATTTAGCAGAACTAAGCAGAGATCAGTTCAGCAGGGCCCAGGACCTAGCCCACAAATTCATGAGCGATCATAATGCAGCAAATGAGAAGTGATACTGAGCCATTCAAACTGCTACAAGAGGCATGTACATAAATCTGGAGATAGTCAATAGCTTTCAGAGTTTATACTCCTACCATGGCTATTTGGAACCCAGAATGAGTTATTCCAAAACCAGTTTCAAAGTTCAGAGAACATTTTTAATAACAATAATCTTAGAAACTATGTGGAATACTTACTCCAAATCCAACATCTCCTCTAGTTTCCACAAACATGAGGTGCTTTTATGCTGATTTTATGGAGCAGAAGCTGAGAATAAGAGAATTTAGGTACATTCCAAGAGCTAAGATGGAAACTGTGGGTGAGTCTGACACCAAAGCCCAGCTTATGACCGCTTCACAATTATCTTGCACGGGGAAAGTGATGATATTCCCACAGCTGTTAATCAAGAACCAAACAGTGAGGCAAGTCCCCTCTCTGTGGTGGAAATGGGGTTTGGGGTATCTAGGCTCATTCAGAGGAAAAGGATGCAAGGGGACACCTGTCAGATGTTACTGCAGCAATAAACAAGCCCAGCAATCCTGCTTCACTGTCAACAATGTTTGTCTCCACGGTGAAATAAAGCAAACCTGGGCAAAAGTCACAGCTTTGGAAGGAGAGCTCAGGGTCACAGAGGCTCAGCCAGTTGCTCTCTGCTCTTGACTTTGACTCATCAATCTGGAGGAGTTAAGCATTTGCTTGCTAACAACTTTCCCAGTCATCTCAACAGGCAACAGGAGAAGGGGACAAAGCCAGGGGAATATCATTCTATTGTAAAGTCCTTAGATTTTATAAGGATGTTTGTCTCCCCTGTGAATGTGGCAAAATATCTTTATCCATACTGTACATGATTAATCTACTTCATCCTCATGAAAATTACTATATTGACTGCTCTGAAAATATCCTGTTTCAAGAATCAAGTTATACATTAGTCCCCTCGTGTAGAATTAGTAATAATTAATTTTACTCTTGCAGCAGCTATGATGTAAGTATTAGTATTCCCACTTTATGGATGAAAAAATTGAAGTTCAGAGAGGGGGTAAGCAGTGAGCAACCTGCCAAAAATCACAAAGCCGAGCCTCAGTCAAACCCAGGTTGGCGACCACCAGAACCCGTGCTCTAAGCCGTTCCCTACTGTCTTTACGGCCAGTATATTAATAGAACTTTCTTGTTTGTTTTTTGTTTTTAGCATGCCAGTAAATATTCTGGAAGTCAAGAATATGACTCAATTTGAACTTTTGCCTATCTTCTCTTTAACTAACAACTCTAAAGTATAGCACTGAAGTTAGAATTTCAAAGTTGTTGGCACCCTAACAGATAAGCCTTGTACATCCTAAGAATTTTTCCCTTCACTATTACCATACTTTGAGATTCCTTACAGCAAATTTCAACTCTGCTTAAAAACAGCAAAGTCATAAGACTTTTTTTGGTATTTATAGATCGCTTTTCAAGTGAACACTCAAGACACGGCTTCTAGTTTCTGAATTAACCCTGCCAGTGTTTCTCTGAGCTTTATTGTGGGGCTGGGATATGTTCCCACTCAACTAACTTTTATTGCTCAGGACACAGGAACAAATAGGGTACATTCAGCTAAAGGATGCAGCTGGTGTGGGAGGAAGTCAAGAGACTGAGCATGCTCTGTGAGTTATTTTCTTAAACTCAGTTGTGTTATGGTTTTTCTGTGGCAGATTTCTGAATGGCCTGTGGGGTAACATGAATGCCAGATCTCCAGAAAACCCATCATTTTCTTATTTCTTCTTATGCTTTCATACTTTCAGACAGTGCATGTTTAAAGTTCAAGTTTCCATCCATCACAAGTCTTGCTGAAATGACCACAGCATATTGAACTAGGGAATGCATCCAGCTCTTCCATTTCAACCTTCCCTATCCATGGAGCCTACCTACTGTACACTTTTACTGTATAAATAACTTCTACTCAAATATTTCCATTGATAGACAACTCATTAACTCGTAGGACAGTCCAATTACTTCTTTAAATAGTTCAATTTACCAGTACAACTGACATATTAAAGCTCTCCTATATATGTCAGGCATTTCCCAGAGATGATAAAACTTTCTACACTCAAGAAATGACCGTCTAACATTAGAACCATATTCAGCCCCCCTTTCATTGCTAACTCTTGATTATTGGTTCTCTCTTTACAGGTGCCACAGAGTAAGTTCAGTTTTAGAAACCCATGATCCTTGTGAAATACCCCTGGGAGAAATGTAAAATTGCCATCAATCACATACACCTTCCTGACAATGAGTTATATAAGTCCTTTCTTTTTGACAAGAGGGAACAGGAGTGTAGTTTCTGACAAGGAAAAAAAGACTCTTTTGGTAGGGGCAAGTGATATAAATGCATTTTGGAAGATGCCCATGCACTCAGGACCCCTGTGCCCACTTACGTCTCTCCACGTCAGACCCGCCCCACACCCTTCTGTCTTTCTAGGTTGCCACACAAGGATCTGAGGGGTACTCCAGGAGGATAAGGGGAGATTGTCAGCAGGCCAGGTGGCCACATGGAGAGTGACAACATCATGACCCCCGACTGGGGGCAGGGGACTGTTATCTCCAGCCCAGAGCCTCAGGGCCTTCCTTCAGGGCCAGGATAACCTAGGATGTGGGGCAGGTAACCCATGCCCCCGACTTCACTCTTCCCTGTCCATCCTAGACCTACTCCACTCCCACAGCACCTAAGAAAATGGGACAACCTGAAGGCTGGGTGCCAGGGACAGGTGGGAGGTGGGAACTTGGGAGATGAGGCATGAGGAGGACAGAGGGAGGGAGAGGTGACTGAACCCTCCAACCATGGCACTATAGTCAGAAGGGGGTGAGTAGAGGAGGCAGGAGGCCCACAGAAGATCAGGAGGACCGGAGAAGGAACAGGTGCCCCAGCCACTTCAGGCAGGCCTACTAACAGCCCAGCAGCTCCACACACAGGGTGATCTGGATGTGCCAGGCTAGGGGCAGGATGTGCACAAAGCGATCCAAGAAGGATGTCTCAAACACATTCTTCTTGTGGGAATTATTGTCCAAGGTTGCCTAGGAAGACCTTGCTGTCCTCTGACCCCTCCTTCACCAGTGCTGGAAAAGCATTTGATAAAATCCAGCAAACATGTTTTATAAAAACTCTCAGCAAAGTGGGAATAAAGGGAACATACCTCAATGTAAAAAGCTCATATGTGACAAATCCATAGCCAACATTATACTCAATGGACAAACCCTAAAAACATTTCCATTATACCAGGAATTATACAATGGTGTCTGCTTTCCCCACTTTATTCAACATAGTATTGAAAATTCTAGCCACAGCAATCAGACAAGAAAAAATAAAGGTATACAAAGTGGAAAGGAAGAAGTAAAGTTGTCATCTGCAGATGACATGACATTGTATATAGAGACTCCTAAAGATTCCACCAAAGACTACTAGAATGGATAAAAGAATTCAGTAAAGTAGCATGACATAAAATAAATGTTCAGATATCAGTTGCATGTCTATACACCAATAATGAACTATCAGAAAGGGAAATTAAGAAAACAATCCTGTTTACAATTGCATCAAAAAATATAAAATACCTAGGAATAAATTTAACAAGGAATATAAAAAATCTGTACTCAGAAAATTATGAGATACTGAAGAAAGAAATCAAGGAAGATACAAATAAGTGGAAGCACACACCGTGTTCATGGATAGGAGCAAATAGTATCACTAAAATGTTCATACTACCCAAAGCAATCCATAGATTCAATGCAATTCCTGTCAAGATACCAATGGCATACTTCACAGAACTAAAACAAATATCCCAAAAATTTACATGGAACCACAAAAGACCCAGAGGAGCCAAAGAAATCTTGAGAAAGAATAGCAAAATTGGAGGAATCTCGCTACCTGATATCAAACTACACTACAAGTCCACAGAAATCAAAACAGCATGGTACTGGCATAAAAACAAACATATATCCCTGGCCAGTGTGGCTCATTTGGTTAGAGCATTATTCCATATCCAGAAGGTTGTGAGTTTGATTCCCAGTCAGGGCACAAGCCTAGGTTGTGGTTTCAATCCCTGGTCCAGTACAATCCCTGATCTGGGCACATATGGGAGATAACTAATCAATGTTACTCTTTCATATCAATGTTTCTCTCTCTCTCTCTTTTCTTCTCTCTCTAACAGCAAAGAAAAAAATTTCCTCAGATGAAGATAAAAAGAAAAAAAAAAGACACATAGATCAATGGAACAGAATAGACAGCCCAGAAGTAAACCCACACCTTTATGGCCAATTAATGCTCAAAAAGGAGGCAAGAACATACAATGAGGCACAGGTAGTACATTCAATAAATAATGTTGGGAAAATTGGACAGATACTTGCAGAAAATGAAATTAAACTATCTTCTTACACCATACACAGGAATAAACTCAAAATAGGTTAAAGACTTAAGTGTACATCTTAAAACAATAAAAGCCCTAGAAGAAAATATAGGCAGTAGAACCTCAGACACCACTCCTTTGGCAAGGAAAACAAAAGAAAAAATAAACAAATTGGGCTACATCAAACTAAAAAGCTTTTTTACAGCAAAGGAAACCATCAACAAAATGAAAAAATAACCCACTTAACAGGAGCATGTATTTGCCAATGATACATTTGATAAGGGATTGATACCCAAAATTTATAAGGAACTTATACAACTTAACACCAAATAAAAACAAACAATCCAATTAAAAAATGGCCAAGGAATCTGAATAGACACTTCTCCAAAGAGGATTACAGAGGTCAATAGACATATGAAAATATGATCAACATCACTAATCATCTGAGAAATATAAATTAAAACCAGAATGAGATACTATCTCACACCAGTGGTCAGAATGGCTATCATCAATAAACTAACAAACAACAAGTGCTGGTGAGGACATGGAGAAAAGGGAACACTTGTGCCCTGTTGATAGGAATGAACATTGGTGCAGCCACTGGGAAGAGCAGTGTGTAGAGTTTTCACACAAAAAAAAAATAAAAATGGATCTTCCTTATAATCCAGGGATTCTACTTCTGGGAATATATATGTGAAGAATCCCAAAACATTAATTCAAAATAATACATGCACCCATATGTTCATTGCAGTATTGTTTACAATAGCCAAGATTTGGAAGTAGCCCAAGCGCCCATCAGTAGATGCATGAATAAAAAGCTATGGTATATCTACACAGTGGAATATTACTTGGTCGTGAAAAATAAGGAAATTTTTACCTTTTGGGACAGCTTGAATGGATCTGGAGAGTATTATGCTAAGTGAAATAAGCCAGTCAGAAACAGACAAGTAACATATGATTTTGCTTATGTGTGGAGTCTAATAAACAAAATAAACTAACAAACAAAATAGAAACAGACCCATAGATACAGAGACCAGACTGACAACTGTCAGAGAGGAGAGGGATTGGAGGGTCTGGGTGAGAAAGATGAAGGTATTAAGTCAAAAAACAAAAAATACATAGGCACAGAGAGCAGTATTGTGATAATAGAGAGGAAGGATGTATAAGGTGGTAGAAGAGGGTATACAGTGAATAAGTAGTGATAGAGGGAGACTTGACTTGGGGTAGTGAATACACAACTCTATAAAGATGATGTACTATAAATGATACATCTGAAACCTATGATCTTATTAACTAATGTCATCCCAATAAATTTAATAAATAATAATAA
>PVKM010027927.1:0-18540 GCA_004027735.1 Carollia perspicillata
TCACTGTCAGCCTGTTTTCTATTTCACTGTTTTTGGTTATATTTTGCTTGTTTACTTGTTTTGTCATTTAGGTTTCTGTTAAAGGTGAGATCATGTGGTATTTGTCTTTCACTACCTGGCTTATTTAGCTTAGCATAATGCTTTCCAGTTCCATCCATGCTGTCCCAAAGGGAAGGAGCTCCTCCTTTCTTTCTGCTGCATAGAATTCTATTGTGTAAATGTACCATAGTTTTTTGATCCATTCATTTACTAATGGGCTCCTAGGTTGCTTCCAACACTTGGCTATTATAAATGGTGCTGCTATGAATATTAGGGTGCATAGGTTCTTTTGGATTGGTGTTTCAGGGTTCTTAGGATATAATCCTAGCAGTGGAATTGCTGAGTCAAAAGGCAGTTCCATTTTTAATTTTCTTAGAAAATTCCATACTGTTTTCCATAGTGGTTGTACCAGTCTGCAATCCCACCAACAGTGGACTAGGGTCCCCTTTTCTCCACAACCTCTCCAACACTTGTAGTTTGTTGCTTTGTTTATGATGGCCATTCTGACTGGTGTGAAGTGGTATCTCACTGTGGTTTTAATTTGCATCTCTCTAATAGCTAGCAATATTGAGCATCTTTTCATGTGTCTCTGAATCCTCTGTATGTCTTCCTTGGAGAAATGCCTGTCCAAGTTCTTTGCCCATTTTTTAATTGGGTTGCTTGTCTTCTTAGAATGGAGTCATGTAAATTCTTTATATATTTTGGAGATTAAACCCCTGTCTGAGGTACCATTGGCAAATATGTTTTCCCATATAGTTGTTTCTCTTTTTAGTTTAATACTGTTTTCTTTAGCTGTGCAGAATCTTTTTATTGTGATGAGATCCCATTTGTTTATTCTTTCGTTTATGTCCCTTGCTCCAGGGGACATAGCAGTAAAAATGTTGCTGCGTAAAATACCTGAGATTCTACTGCTAATGTTTTCCTCTAGGACTTTAATGTTGCCACGGCTTATATTTAAGTCTTTTATCTACCTTGAATTTATTTTTGTGTATGGTGTAAGTTGGTGCTCGAGGTTCATTTTTTTTTGCATGTAGCTGTCCAGTTCTCCCAACACCATTTGTTGAAGAGCCTATCTTTACTCCATTTTATGTTGCTGCCCGCTTTGTCGAATAGTAGTTGACCATAGAGACTTGGATTTATTTCTGGGTGCTCTGTTCTGTTCCATTGGTCTATGTGCCTGGTTTCATGCCAGTACCAGGCTGTTTTGATTACAGTGGCCTTGTAATAGGCCACTGATACCAGTTTGGTATCAGGTATTGTGATCCCTCCTACTTTGTTCTTCTTTCTCAAAATTGCAGCTGCTATTAAAGGTTGTTTATGGTTCCATATAACTTTTTGAAGTATTTGTTCTATGTCTGTGAAATAAGCCATTGGGACTTTAATAGGTATTGCATTGAATCTGTAAATTGCTTTGGGTAATATGGACATTTTGATGATGTTAATTCTTCCAATACATGAACATGGTATATATTTCCATTTGTTTGTGTCTTCCTTGATTTCTTTCTTCACTGTTGTATAGTTTTCTGCATACAGGTCTTTTAACTCCTTGGTTAGGTTTATTCCTAGGTAGTTTATTTTTCTTTTTGCTATATCGAATGGGATTTTTCTTCATTTCTGCATCTGAGTTTTCATTGTTGGTATACAAAAACGCCTTTGGTTTCAGTATATTGACTTTGTATTCCACTGCTTTGCCAAGTTCATTTATTAGGTCAAGTAGTTTTTGGGTGGAGTCTATAGGATTTTCTATGTACACTATCATATCATCTGCAAACAGTAACAATTTTGTTTTCTCCTTTCCGATTTGGATGCCTTTTATTTGCTTTTCTTGCCTGACTGCTGTGGGTAAAAATTCCAAAACTATATTGAATAGAAGCGGTGAAAGTGGAGAACCTTGTCTTGTTCCTGATCATAGTGGAAAAGCTTTCAGTTTTGGCCCATTGAGTATGATGTTGGCTGTAGGTCTCTCATATATGGCCTTTATTATGTTGAGGAATGCTCCCTCTATTCCCACTTTGCTGAGTGTTTTTATAATAAATGGGTGCTGTACCTTGTTAACTGCTTTTTCCACATCTATTGATATGATCATGTGATTTTTGTCTTTGCTTTTGTTTATGTGATGTATTACATTTACTGATTTGTGAATGTTGAACCATCCTTGCATCCCTGGAACAAATCCCACTTGTCATGGTGTATGACCTTTTCAATGTATTATTGGATGTGGTTTGCCAATATTTTGTTGAGGATTTTAGCATCTATGTTCATCAGCAATATTGGCCTGAAGTTTTCTTTCTTCATTGTGTGTTTATCTGGTTTTGGGTTTAGGATGATCTGGCTTCATAAAATAGTTTGGAAGTCTTCCATCACTTTGGATTTTTTGGAATAGTCTGTGAAGGATAGGGGTTAGCTCTTCCTTAAATGCTTTGTAAAATTCTCCTCTGAAACCACCTGGTCCAGGGCTTTTGTGTGTTGGGAGTTTTTTGATTACTGCTTCAATTTCATCTGCTGTTATTGGTCTGTTCAGGCTTTCTGCTTCTTCTTCATTTAGTTTTGGAAGATTATATTTTCTAAAAATTTGTCCATTTCACCTAGATTTTCAAATTTCTTGGCGTACAGCTCTTCATAGTAATTTCTTACAATCCTTTGTATTTCTGTGGTGTCAGTTGTAATCTCTCCTCTTTTGTTTCCGATTGTGTTTATTTGGGTCCTCTCTTTTTTTTTGTTGATGAGCCTGCTTAAAGGCTTATCTATTTTGTTTATCTTTTCAAAAAACTAGCTCCTGGATTCATTGATCCTTAGAATTGTGCTTTTTGTCTCTATGCCATTTAATTCTACTCTAATTTTGGTTATTTCCTTCCTTCTACTAGCTCTGAACTGTCTTTGTTGTTCCTCAAGTATTTTCGGCGTAGGGTTAGGTTGTTTGTTTGAAAATTTTCTATGTTTTTTAGGTAGGCCTGTATTGCTATGGACTTCCCTCTCAGGACTGCCTTTGCTGTGTCCCATAAATTTTGGGTTTTCGTAAGTTCATTTTCATTTGTTTCCAGAAACTTTTTGATTTCCTCCCTAATTTCATTCTTGACCCATTCATTGTTTAATAGCATGCTATTCAATCTCCAGGATTTTGAGTGCTTTGGTTTTTTCCCTTTGTGGGTGGCTTCTAATTTCAGTCCCTTGTGGTCAGAGAAAATGCTTGGTATAATTTCAATTTTCTTGAATTTGTTGAGGCTTGTTTTGTGTCCTATCATGTGGTCTATCATTGAAAATGTTCCATGTGCATTTGAGAAGAATGTGTACTTAGCTTCTTTGGGATGAAAGACTCTATATATATCAGTTAAGCCCATTTCATCTAGGGTGTTGTTCAATGCCACAATATCTTTGTTGGTATTTTGTTTGGACGATCTGTTCATTTTTGATAGTGGGGTGTTAAAATCCCCTACGATAATTGTGTTGCTGTCGATATCTTTCTCAGAGTCCTCTAAGATTTTCTTTGTATTTGGGTGCTCCTATGTTGGGTGCATATATATTTACAATGTTTATGTCTTCTTGGTGGAGTATTCCTTTGAGTATTATGAAGTGACCTTCTGGGTCTCTCTTTATGGACCTTTTTTGAAGTCTGTTTTGTCTGATATGAGTATTGCTACCCCGGCTTTTTTTCCTGTCCATTTGCTTGGAAAATTTGTTTCTAGCCCTTCACTTTCAGTCTGTGTAGGTCTTTTGTCCAGAGGTAGGTCTCTTGGAGGCAGCATATGTGTGGGTCATGCTTTCTTATCCACTCAGCTATTCTATGTCATTTGATTGGAGTGTTTAAACCATTTACGTTTAAGGTTATTATTGATAGGTACTTATTCATTGCCATTTTTGTACCCGTGTTCCTCTCTTTCTCTCTATTTTCCTTCGTTTCCTTAAAGCAGTCCCTTTAGCATCTCTTGCAGAGCTGGTTTGGTGAAGGTGTATTCTTTTAGACTTCTTTTGTCTGGGAAGTTCTTTATTTGGCCTTCTATCTTGACTGAGAGCCTTGCTGGATAAAGTAGCCTTGGTTGCAGGCCTCTGGTTCTTATTACTTGAAATATTTCTTGCCATTCGCTTCTTAATTGGAGTGTTTTTATTGAGAAGTCAGCAGCTAACCCTATTGGGACTCCCTTGTATGTTACTTCCTTCTTCTTCCTTGCTGCGTTTATGATTCTCTCTTTGTCTTGGAATTTTGCCATTTTAATTATGATATGTCTTGAAGTGGGCCTCTTTGGGTTCCTCTTGATTGGGGCTCTCTGTGTTTCCTGGATTTGTGTGACTTTTTCTCTCATCAAATTAGGGAAGTTTTCCATCATTACTTTTTCAAATAGGTTTTCTATCCTTTGCTCTTCTTTTTCTCCTTCTGGTATCCCTATTATATGAATATTATTACGTTTCATATTGTCTTGTATTTCTCTTAATCCGCCTTCATTCTTTCTGAGCCTCTTTTCCTCTTCTTGCTCTTTCTGGGTGTTTTTTTCTACTTTCTCCTCCAACTTGCTGATCCAACCTTCTGCTTTATGAATCCTACTTTTGATTCCTCCCACTGTGTTCTTCAGTTCAGCAACTGTATTCTTCATTTCCTCTTGGCACTTGTTTCTGTTTTCTATTTCCTTTTTCATGTTGATATAGTTTGCAATGAGTTCATTGTAGTTCCCCTGTAGTTTCTGGTAGCTCATTGTGAGCTCATGGAACTTCCTGATAATTGGTTCTTTGAATTCAATATCTAATAGCTGACTTTCCTCCATTTCGTTTAGCATTGTTTCTGAGGTTTTCTCCTTTCCTTTCATTTGGGGATTGCTTCTTTGTCTTCCCATTGTTTGTAAGACTCTTCTTGTTAGCTTCAGCTTCTTAAACTGATTTTTTCTGGCTTCTTGGGTTTATGATGTGAACGTCTGTGGTAGAATACCTGTGAGATTCAGTGGTGTAGTCTCCTTGATCTCCCAGACTCACTGGTCTTGGGCTGTCGTTTAAGTTGTCTCTGTGTTTGTCTTTGGGTTTTGATTGTTGTTGGGTCTTTCTTTTGTGGGTCCTTCCCACCAGCTGTTAACCGATGGTCACTCTGTCCACCACCTCTTGTACTTTGTTGTACTGGTGAGGGCAGGTTGTGTTGAAGCTAGTTCTTCCATATGTACAAGGTTTTGAGAATTTTTTTTGCTCTTATTCAGTTGTTTGTACTGGGTAGTTTCTCCACTATTTATTTGTAGTTCCAGATAGGTCCTGGATTGAGGTTTGTGTAGTTTCCACTCCCTTCTTCACCTTCTTCTGTTGTTATTTGTTGGTGGTTCCTTTGTTATTGGGTTTCCTCTTCCAGTGGGTATCCTGGTGTTTACCACTTCCACCTCCTCTTTTTTTGTGATCAGTTTAGGGGCAGGCAAAATGGTTTAAGATAGCTGGAGAGTATTATATGATATTTACAGTAGCAGCCAGTAGAGAGGAGACAGGAGATCCTTTTGCTATGTATAGCATTAACTGTGATCTTCAACCCTACTAGCCACTTTTAAGAAAGGATGGAAAGAAGATAAGACTTTTGTTTTGGGAGGGAAGGATTGTGAGTTGGATCTAGAAAGCAGTGAGGTTGTAAGAGGTCAGATTCCAGGGTAAGGTGAGAGTAAAAGATAGTAAATAGGTGTAGTGTGTGAGAGAATAGAGTTAACCATAACAGTAATAGAGTTCAGGAAACTGTGAAGTGGGCTAAGATCCAGGAGGGGTGTTGTGAAGTATTTACAATAGTATGAGACAGCTATTATTTACAATAATATTAGAGCAACATTCATATGCCAGAATCTATGTGATCTGAATAACATGAATAGGGGGTATAGGACTTTGAGTAGTGTGCTAAAGCAACACAAGTGACGTGAAGGACAATAAATTAGCAGCAATACACTCTGAAAGAGAGAACAGGGGCAACTTGTCAAATGATACAATATAACCAGCCAAGCAAAAAAGGCTATACAGAAAGAAGAGGAATACAAAAATACTATTAAAATAAAAGATGTAAGAATAATGAAAAAAATAATAACACAAATATGCAGTAACTTGTAATTTCTCTGCAATAGCAAAGTGAAATTTGTCTCACTGTCTTAATTATTGGGATGCCCCCTCTTTGGGTCCATCTCTTGTCCTTTCACAGTTCCAAGTTTCTTGTCTCACTTATGGGTATTAAAAAAAAAGGCAGGAGAAGGGAGGAAGAAGAGATAAAATTAGAAAGAAAGAGGAAGGAATAAAACAAGAAAGAAAGAAAGAGAGGAAAAAGGTATTGAAAGATAAAACAATAATAATTTAAACAATAAAAAATTACTTAAAAATAAAAACAAAAACTCACCTCTTGTTGGTTTCAAACTGGCCCAAACCAGTTTTTCTGATCTTGCTGGCTGCAGTAGGTTGAGGGGTGATTGGTGTGGCATTTTTCCCTTCCCGATGTTTACTCAGCCAGTCTTGTGAGCTCTCTCCCAAGAGCTAGTCTGATGCCTCTGGCCTGTGTCTTAAGTGGGGGATCCAGGTCTTCTTCAAAACACTCTTTCCCCTGGGGTTATCGCTGTAGGCTGGGGTGCAGGCATGCATGCTCTGCCTGGCTGCCTTGGTCCCATAGGTTTGGGCACGAACCATTCGCAGTGCTATAGGGGAACACAGGGCCTTCTGAGTAACCTCAGTATCGCTGCCCAGTTGGGTGGGGAATAGGCTGAGTGGCTGTAGCAAGAGAGTCCCCCAGTTTTACTTTTTGAGAAATTCCTCCTATTCAAGCCTGCCGCTCAGTGCAGCCCAATTCTCCAGCCAGACCAGTGACTATCAGGGTCAGTGCGAGTCACTGCAGAACTTTCAACTCTCCCAAGCCAGTAACCACAAACTCTGTGGGTGATCACAGCCCCTGTGTGTTTGCCTCTTTGTCCTTATTCCCCTCTCTGCAACTTCAAGCAACCAGGTCTCTCCCGGTGCTGCTCCTCAATCAAAGTTCTTATCACTCACAAGCCAGGATTTCTGAATTCACCTAACAAATCTTAAAAAACAAGACTATAAAGGATTAAATTGTTTCCACATAACTGCATAATAGAACAAAGCCCCAAAGTACTTCAATATCCAAATTGTAAACTTGACAAAGTCTGGCATAGAATAAAAGGTACCAAGCATGAAAAGAAGCAGAAAAATAAAAACAATAATGAGGAGAAAAAGTAATCAATAGAAAAGAATTCGAAATAACAAATACATGAGAAATAGCAAATAAGAACATTGAATACATATTATAGACAATTACTATCCAAACAGTAAACTTGACAAAGTCTGGCATAAAATAAAATAATTATCAGGTTTGGAAAAAGCAGAAAAATAAACACAATAGAAATAGAAGCAGAAATAACAAACACAGGAGAATTAGTAGACATGAACATTAAATATGTGTTATAAATATATAACATAAGCTCAATATGAACAGGAAATCATGAGCTTGTTAAGGAGACATGGCAGACATCAAAGGCCCAAATCAAGCTCCTAGAGATAAAATTTGTACATTATAAGATGAAAAAAAGATTAGATGTTTTTTTCTAGCAGAATATTGTGGAAGAAAAGATTAGTGATTATGAGGACATGGCAATAAAAATTATCCAGAATGAAATACAGAAAGAAAAAGGAACTAAAAAAAGTGTGGCAGTGAACAATAAAAAACATGAAGCATTCTAATATATAATTGGTATTCCAGAAAGATAGGAGAGAAAGGGTAATAATGACAAAGATATTTAAAGAAATACTGGCACAATTTTTCCAAATTTGATGAAGCTTTAAAGCCACAGATCCAAGAAGCCCAATTCATCACAATCCACAAAAGTCTATAGCAAGAGGTGTAATAATACAATTGCATTAAACCAGTGGTTAAAGAGAAAAATCTTCAAAGCCAGAAGGAGGAAAAAGGTCCATCATACACAGAAGAAAATAAAACAGAATAATGATTGCATGTTTCTCCTCAGAAACAATGTAAATCAGAGAAGAATGGGATGACATCTTTATAATACACAAAATTAAATGTCAACTTGGAATTACCTACCAAGTGAAAAAAATCTTTCATAAAGATGAAATAATTTTTAAGATAAAAAAGCCCAGTATATTATCATTGGTATACCCCTATACTAATCACCACTATATGTACACATAATGTTAAAGAAGTCCCTTAATGAGAATAAAAATGATACCTAATACAAATTAAAATATACATAAAAATGAAAAGCATCACAAATGGTAAATGTGTTGGCAAATATGATATAGTTTTCTTATTTTGTAAATTCCTTTAAAAGTTTATTGATTTATTATAGAAAAATAATAAAAAATATATTGTGGGTTTTTAACTTTAGTAAAAATAAAATGTATGACAATAGTACAAAGGTCAGAAAGGGTGAAATGAAATAATGTGTTAAAGTTATTATATTACATGCAACTTTGTATACCATTATATTAAGGTAGACTGTGATAAGTTAAATCTTAATACAAGCACACACACACAAAAACAGCATTATATCTAATAAGCCAATGAAGGAGAGGAAATTAAATAATAAAAAACAATTCAAGAGAAGGCTGAAAAACAGGAAAAATGGAATGAAGAATAGATGGTACAGGAGAAAAATAGGTCAGTAGATTTATTTTTATCTTATGAAAGGAGAAGATTAGTTTAAATCAAAAGTAATCATAATAAAGGAAATAAAAGCAGAAACCAATGGAATACCAAGCAAACAAAACAGCAAAGAAAATTGAGGAAACCAAAAGTGAGTTCTTAGAAATTATCTGTTAAATTGATAGTCATCAAACTAGAATGATCAGAAAAGGTAAGAGGAAAAATAACACACCAAATTCAAGAATGAAAGATCTGGTATATGAGATAGATTCTACAGGCATTGAAAAGGTAATAACTGAATATTATAAACATATTTTATAAATTTGTAACATGAACTACATATTCCTCATGACCATCAACAAAAAACATTTTAAACAAAATTTAGCAATATAATTGACAAAATATATGAAGCTAATACATCTTGGCTGAGTGGGGCTTCTGTAAGGTTGGTTCAGCATTCTTAAATAAACTAATATGTAATTCACTAACTTAAGTGATAAAAAAAAGTCAGCGGTTTAATAGATGCAGATAAAGCACTTGAAATTAAACATACATTTTTGATAAAAAGTAACTGAAAATATGGAAGAGAAGGAAACTCCTCAACCTGATAAAAAGTGTGTATATAGAATTAACAGCCAGCATCCTATCTAATGGTGGATATTGAAAGTGTTCCCCTAATGTCAGAGGCAAGTAACAATGACTTCTTTCGCTTCTATCACACATTTTTCTGGAAGTGGAGCCAGTTCAATAAGACAAGATAAAAATAAAGAAATAAATAAAATAATAAAATTAAAATGCACTCAGATATTAGAGGAAATCTAAAACTATCATTAATTGCAGAAAACATAATCTTCCATGTAAGAAATTAATAAAAAAGCTTCTAGATTAAATAAAGTTGCAGGATAAAAGGTGATCACACAGAACATGATTGTGTGTCCTAGCAACAAACTATTGTAAATCAAATTTGATAAAATAATGCCATAAAAATCGTAAGACTATGGAACAGAAATTACTTTGACAAATTATGTTCACGACCTATCAACTGAAAATTATAAACTATTGCAGAGTAAAAGCAAAATGACTTAAATGTAGAGACATATCATTATTTTGGTTTGGAATATTTAGTACTAAGTTGTCAATTCTTTACAGCTCTATAAGTGCAATGGAAACAGATTAAAAATCATAGATATTGTTTTATTTTGTGGAAATTGACAAGCCAATTTTATAAGCTACTTGGAAAAAAGTAAGGACTTAGAATATCAAAAATAATTTTGAGAATTTTGACCAAATCTGAAAGAGTTGCAGTATTTTATTTAAGACTTTAATGGAATACTCAGGTATCTAGACATCATGATGATATTGGTATAAAAACAAATTATTTAGGTCATTGGAACAGAACAGAGAATCCCAAAACAGAATCTCACATATGAAGTAATTTGATTTTGATAATGATGATAAGGCCATACAATGAGGAAAGGAAAATCTTTCAAGAAATGTTGTTAGATATACAAATGCAAAAAAAAAAAAAAAGAAACTTAAATCTTACTTCACACTAAATGCAAAACTTAATGCTTAATGTGGATCACAGATCTAAATAATGGGTTGGCCAAAAGGTTCCTTTGAATTTTAAGTAAAAATAGAAGGCATGTTCTTCATTTTCACTTTACTTTCAATAACTTTATTGAACAATGTATTCACCATTTTTTCACTACCTTATGCCATCTTTCAAGCATCTTCCCCAAACTTTTCATTTTGGGGGCAAAGAACTGTTCCAGATGCTTTTTGCAGTCTTCCAGGGAATTGAAATTTTTCCCATTAAGAGTATTTTGTAAAGACTGAAATAACTGGAAATCCAAAAGTGCAATGTCTGGTGAATACAGAGGATTTATCACAACTTCCTAGCTAATATTTAGCAGTTTTTGCCTGGTCATCAAAGAAACATATAACATTGCATATCCCAATGGAAGATTATGGGTTTTCTGTTAACTAATTCCAGATGCTTTTGTTGAATGCTGCTTTCAGTTAGTTTAACTGGAAGCAGTACATGTTGGAATTATTAGGTTTTCCAGAAGGAGCTCATCATAGAGCTCCAGTGGAGCTCTATCCCTTCCATTGGAAGGGATTGGACACCCTTCCAATCCCACCATACACACAACATCACCTTCTTTGGATGAAGACTGGCCTTTGGTATGATTGGTGATGGTTCATTTCACTTGCCCCACTATCTCTTCTGTTCTACATCATTGTAAAGTATCCACTTCTCACTCCCCATCACAATTTGTTTTAAAAATAGAACATTTTCTTTAGGTTTAAATGTAAAATCACATGTGGAAATATCATCCAGAAGTTTTTTTTTTTTTTTGCTTAACTTATGTGGAATCCAAACATCAAAGAGATTAATATAACCAAGCTGATACCAAAGATTTTGAGTATGTTGACTATCTCCTGTGTGGTATAACATTGACTCTTCTCAATTAATGTCTTGTTTTGTTCACCATCAACTTCAGTTGGTCTATTCAACCGTGGAGCATTGTCCAGCAAGAAATAACCAGCACAAAACTTTGCAAACCATTTTTGACATATTTGGTCAGTCACAGCACCTTCATATACTGCACAAATCTGTGTGTGTGTGTGTTTCAGTTGCATTTTTACCTTTCCTGAAGTAATAAGGCATATTATGCCAAAAATGTTGCTTATTTTCTTTCATTTTCAGTATTAAAATAGCTCACAAAAATTTAGCAATTTTGATGTTTTTTTAAATGCACACTGATGACAGCTGTCATAATGCAATCTAACAAAATTGTTTCAAATGAAGTTAAAAACAACTAATCTCTACTACAGCTATTTTACAGGAAAAAAAATTAATGAAAAATGTCACCAACCCAATATAAGATCTAAAATGACATTGTGTCTGATAAAGATTTTTAGATAAGAGATAAAAATAATAAATTATAAAAGAAAAACAATAAACCAACCTTTATCAAAATAAAAAAATGCTTTTAACAAAACTTTAAGAAATAAAAAACTATAAAATGAAAACATATTTACCAAATTTAAATCTGAGAAAGGACTTGTAACTAAAATACATAAAGAACACTTATAATACAATAATAGTAAGTAAGACAACAAAAGGGCAAATATTTGAATACTTATCCACAAAAAATAAATATAGACAAAATAAGTATATGAGAAGACGCTTAACATCATTATTCACCATGAAACTGGTCCATGGTGACAAAAAGGTTGAAGACCACTGCTCTAGGACAGATACAATTGAAAAAGCTATTCCCCACTAAATTTTGGCAAGGAATTGTAGCAACTAGAATTCTCTTGTACAACTTAGAAAAACAGTTTAGTATTTTCATAAAAATTTAAACATCAATCTACCATTTGAAATAGCCATTCCATTCTAAGATATTTAGCTGAAAGAAATGGCTGTATATGCCTATCTTTCCGTAATAGAAAGAAATGAAAGACAATCCAAAGTTTTCAATACTGAATGGATTAACAAAATGCTGTATGATCTGTTCAATGAAATGATATTCAGCAATAAGAAGAACAAACTATTGATGCATGCCTGAACATAGATGAATTTCAAAAGAAGTATGCTATGTGAAGGAAACCAGGCCAAAAAAAAGCCCTATTTTTTCATTTTTATAAATTTTAGAAGTGAAAAATAATCTACATTGATGGGATGCATATCAATAGTTATCTTGGAGCTTATACAATAGGAAGAGGGAATAAGGGGTATAATAAAAAAGAGTATAAGGGATCTTTTAGGGTGACAGAAACATTGAATATCTTTATTTTTCTGATTACTTTAAATATTTACATATATATCAAAACATACCACATTCTAAACTTAAATTATGTCTAATTTATTTTGTATTAAGCATATCTCAATAAATCTGTAAGACATAATAGAAAGGAAAACCTAAGACAAGAATTACAAAAGAAAGAATAGAAATGTTAGGATTTTTGAAATAGAAAACATTAACAAGAAAACCAAAACAGGAAACCAAAGAATAAGCCCAAACTAAAGGCTGGTTACTTAAAAAGATAAGTGAAATAGATGCTCATCTGACAGAACAGGGAAATAAAGAGAGAAACTACAAACAATATTAGGAATTAAAAGAAGAGTATGACAAAATATATAGAGTGGTTTAAAATAATAAGAAATAGCATCAAGTCTTTAATGACAATTTTTAAAACATAGATAATATGGATAATTCCCAAAAGAGTAAAATTCACCAATTTGAAAATAGTAATTGAAAATACAGATAATTTTCCAATACATTTTTGGGGACTAAGTGGAAATGATATCAAAATTGGGTGAAGAAATTGGCAAGTAGTGTTTTTCTGAGAAATGTTAGAAATATTTCACATTATAAACCACCAATTAAGTGACAAAAAATATTATCAGTAGACTTGGGGAAAAGCGTTCAACTTTATTTAACATTTATTCATCCTATAACATTTAGGCCAATTAAAAATAAAAGGAAACTCCTCACCTTCATAAAATATCTCTATCAAAAACCTTCAGGAAATATGAACAACTAAATACAGAAGCATGCCTTGCAAAGTTGTTCACATAATATGACAAGTCCTAGGCTTTGTAATGAGATAAATAAAAATGCACATGAATGGTAAGATTTGGAAAGAGAGAATTGCATTATTATTAGTCAGAGACAATATAACTAAGTACATAAACAGCACAAGACAATCTATTTCAATATATCAGAATCAATGAGAGGATTCAGCAAGGTTGTTGGAAATTAATCAACAGGTAAAAATCAATAGCATTCCCATAGCTAATCCCTTAGTTTGAATTTCCCATACAAGCAGAACCTGAAACAAGAATTTGACTACAGATAATTAATTTTAGATATAAACTCAGAGAGTAGTAGTCAGGACAGTGGAGTAACAAGGAAAGAAACAAAAATCAATACATTGCTGAACTATCGAGGTCACTGCTATAGACAATGGGTGTCTGATTTTACAGTGACATCTGGAAAGCACACGGACTTTCAGAATTGCTGGTTGAAAGGAGAGGACACTGGGTCATTTATCCATGGCTCCCATTCCCCATTGATTGAGGTCTGTCCTTTGATGGCATTAACGTCCTCAAACTGCCCTGCTGTGCATGTGGTGCATACCTAGTGGGCTTCTATGGATTCAGAGAAGGCCCTAGAAGTCTTTCACATAGAACTGTCTGCCACAATGGAGTCTGAAATTAGAGGTGAGTAGAGGGGATGTGACAGGAGACCCCAAAGGCATCAGTGACAACCAAGAAGATAATAGAGTTTTTAAAGAAAAACTTTGTGATCACAATAGCAAATTGTCTGTCTATCTATCTATCTAACTAACTATCTATGAATAAGCCCAATAAAAGACTTGTGCAATCATAAAAATTATGACATTTTACCATAGGACATAAATGGAGAGGTATCATGTTCATAAATGGAAGACTCAATACCTCAAAGACATTATTTAACTTCAAATTTAACAATAAATTCAAATAATTAAAATAAAAAAATACATTTTTGTGGAATTTGACAAATGTATTATATGGGGACAAATGTAATGGAAGGCATTTCAAACCTGGAGAAAATTTTTAAAAAGTCTTCTGATGCAGGGAGAGGGAAAAACGTATAGTTTACAGGCAAACCTGAGACTGGGAGGTGATATTTACAACCCATTTAACTAATAAAGGATTAGGGTTTGTCTATATAAAGAATAATACATAAATAAGTAAAAAAGACAACCTGACAACAGGGCAAATAAAGGACATGAGCAAGATATTCAATAAATAGTAATAACACGTAGACAATAAAACACAAAAACAAATCACTAGTTATCAGGGAAATATTACATCTTTACAATTTTAAATATATCACATTGGGAAAAAAGTCCTTAAAAAGTCCTAAAATAATAACTGTTGGTAAAAATATGGTAGAAGGAATGTTCTTGCATTCCTTCAAGTGAATTGCTTTAAGTAAATATTGGAACAGACTTTTATGGATCAATTTTCCAGTATTAAATGAATCTGATGCTGAATTTACCTGCTAAAATATATCTCAGTTTTGTTCATTACTATATCTCTGACCCCTGTATCAATATCTGGAATATATTAGGTTCTAACTAACTAACTAACTAACTAACTAACTAACTAACTAACCCACCCTTGTAACAGCAACATTTTTAAAGCAACCTTCAGCTGTATAACTAACTGTCTCCAAAATTAGTCATTTAAAACAACTGAATTCTCATGAGCTTGTGGGCCAGCACATGGGCTGAAATGGTTCATCTCTGTTTTCTCATGTTGCTGTCTCTTTCAAATAATATTTTTAAATATTTTATAAAATAATTTTTTATTATTGTTCAATTACAGTCATCCCCATTTTCCCCCCATTTCTCTCCCCTGCCCTACCCACCTCCCACATTCAATCCTCCCCCTACCCCATTGTCTTTGTCCATAGGTCCTTTATACTTGTTTATTGACTTGACCCTTTCCCTTCCTTCCCCTGTTATTTCCCTCCCTGCTCCCTTCTGGTCACTGTCAGTTTGTTCTTTATTTCCATGTCTATGGTTCTATTTTGCTCTCTTGTTTTGTTAATTAGGTTTCACTTACAGGCCTTGACTGGTATGTACAGGGCTTTTCTCCTCCACCTCTTTATCATCCTTTAGAAGATTAGACTGGATTTTTTTCACATGCTAACAAGTTTCCAGAAGCAATAGAGAGCAACCCCCGATATGCAAGCAGATTTTAATCTTCTCCTTTTATCACCCTTGCTAGCAATATCTACTGAGAAATGTGAAGGCTATGTGATTTTATTTTACCTGTAAGCTAATAAATTAGCCTTCTATAGTCTTCTGGAACCTGGTAGAAAATACCAGTCTCTTAGTCCAGAGGCAAAGGTTTTGTTACTCTGAGCATAGGAAGTACCATGAGCATTGTATTCATGTCCATTTTCCTTGTCTCTCAAATCATATGAGAATGACACAGAGGTGGATGCTTCAAATACAGAAGGTTTCAATCACAGCTGAGGAACTCTGAGTTTATGGAAGCTAAATATTTTACAAGCAGCTGCAAGCAAATTTGCCTTAGCCCCACAGGAAGGTCTCATCTTTATGGTAGAGGGTGTTAAGCAATTCTGTCCTATGCTCTGCGGGGAGACATTATCTTTATCTTTTAAGGCCATTTGCTACACAAACATCCTTGAAAAGATAGGCTGGAACAAAAGGCCAATTATCGCCTTGCTTGTAGATGTGTGGAAATGTGAGACAGCCGTAGAGAATTATCTTCCAACAAGGTTCCATTGGACAAAGAGTCACATGAACATCTTTAGAGTCAAAATGGGAGGAGAAAACACAGGATCATGAATACAGAAAAGTGTGATTTCTTGAAAGTCATTACTATCATGCTGTCTCACATCCTTCAGTCCAGCAATCTACACCTAGGTGTATATTCTAACACATATGTACAAGGGGCTTTGCACAAGGGTATTCATTACAACACTTTTTTTTTTGGTAAAAGTGAAATATTGGATACTACTTAAAAGTTCATAAAAAGGGCAATGGATATATAAATTGTTTATTAATATGAGTAAATGGATATGATGGTGAAAATAATAATGGGTAAGCATTATTGAGTGTTAACTATGTATGAAGCATTTTTAAAAATAATTTATATGCATAATGTCTCACAAAGATTTTATGATATATCAGAGGCAGATACTTGAAAAACATTTGAGATCTAGTGTGATGGATGGTCTGAAATATACTGTTTCCATGCGGGTATTTAGAACAAAAAAACCGAGTGAAAAAATGAATCGTGGGTAAAGATAACAGGAACCCATTTATACAAATTTTAAGGAGATACAAAACAATATTTTTGTTCACTTTTTCCCTTTCATATATTTAGCCCTATCCATCTATGTATCTATCTATCTAGGAGTTCCAAAGTAATTTTGATCTTTGTTTTGCTTCTCTTGCTGAATTCTGCCTTCTCCCTCTACTGTTAAAAATATTTAAAGCTGAGAGACTAATGCTGCAGCCAAGACAAGATGAGGAAAGGAGAATGCCTTGCTCAGCCTGCAGGTGGTTCTTCTACAGAGTTCTTCTGGGCTCCTAGGAAGACTCACGTATCTCTACTGCTGCTTTTAACTTGCACATTTATTTCTGTTACAAACATAATAAATATTCTTTGCACCTTTGTCTTCTGACATTTTCTGTTATTTATATTACATTCACCAAACTTCTAGATTTTTCCATTTCTCAATGAAAACCACTGCAGATTTTTATCATATCCTCTGATATTCTTACCATTTTTTTGTCCAAGATTTAAAAATAAAATCTTGCTTAAACATATTGAGGTCCTAATATCTCTAATGAAATTCAGCAAATATTTATTGAACCACTTCAATATTCTTGCCATAGGTATAGCCCAGGGATGAATAAGATATGGTCTCTGTCTTTGAAGAACTCACAGTCTAGTGGGAAAAAGATCCATAAACATATTAACCAAACTATGATGTGATATGTGCTAAGACAAATGTGTTTATAAACTACTTTGAGCTCACAGATAAGAGAATGATTAATTCTGCTTTCAAGGCTGAGGGAAAACTGTAGAAATTAAATGACACCAACTTGAAACTTGATAGATAAGCAGGGGATTCCAGGAGAGGAAAAGGGAGCAGGGCTATTCTGAAAAAGGTAGAGCAGACCCAAATGGCTGAAATATGAAAGGATGTGGGGAACACAGAATATTGTTTGCAAAATGTGGGTCACATTAAAAGACAAAGTTAAAAGAAAAGACTGGAGGTTGGGGGTGTGAGGAGACTTGGGTGTCAGGCTAAAGAGTTTGACCTATAGTTTGCAAGCAATAGGGTTTTTTAAATAATTGGGGTAGGGAAGTATTGTGGCCAGATTTTTGTTTTAATAAGATTTTTTAGTCCATTGGAATGTAGGCTTTGTGAAAGTAGTAACCTTGTTTGTTTTACTAGTATATACTCTGTGTCAAGAACATTCCAAGCATATAGTAGGCACTTAATAACATTTGTTATATAAATGAGTAGCAGCAGCTAAGAGTAGAAGCGGATTTTTTAAGTCAGAAGTTTGTACAATAGTCCAGGGAAGTGATAATAAGGGCCTTCATTAATACACTCTGGCTAATGTTACTCAGCTTAAGAAGGCCATATAACTTATTGTCCAAATTGGGAAACCTTTGAGAATAAAAACTGGTGCACTGAATTATATGGAAGGTGTATCTCAAGCACTTACATTGTCGGGGTCTGGTCCTCAGGCCAGCACTCAGTGCGGGAGATGGGTGGGGGGCACCTCCAGGGAACAGGGGGAGGCCGAGGAGGCTGTGCCTTGTCCTGGTGAGTATGTGTCTTTGTTTGGCCTGGTCTGCTTCATAGTTATTAACTATCCTTGGAGTTTTAAAAGCTTTATTGAACATAGTTCATTGCTATCATCTGGTGGCAAATAGGAAAGATAACACCCAATGGGTAGGAGAGAGCTTTCCCTGAAGGGAATCTTCCTGTTGAGAGATCAATCCTGGCACAAGAAGTGAGTACTGGGTAGGGGAGGGCTGGGGCTAACATTGGTGGAAACCATTTTCACGTTTTCTGGATCTTTTGACAGTTAAGTGGTAGGGCAGGAACAAGCCCCGAAGCTCTTTTGGTCAGGGTGAGGGGGCATGTTGGCTTCTGCTGTGAGGAAGCAGATGAGGGGTAAGCCAGGGCTGTTAACTCTTACAGAACCTTAAGTGGTGGGCACAGAGAGGCCTGTGTCCTCAGAGCATCCACACAGCCAGTGAGTGGTAGATGTGAGTTACTCTTCCTGTTGTGTTTCTTTCATTATCTGCAAACCAGCTGTAACATTTTCTTAAAAAT
>PVKM010027928.1:0-18540 GCA_004027735.1 Carollia perspicillata
CCTGGGAGGTTGTTCTCTTGCTCCAAATGGACCTCCAATTGACATGATGCTCAGCAGCATATTTGGAAGCTCTGGAGAGAATATTCTTAGAGAGGCAGAAATCCTTTGTGTGTCTTCTCATGTGAAATAGATAGGCACACTGTTTCTCACCCAGAAAAGGTGTTTGCCGTTTCCTTTTTCTGAGAAATTTGCTGAGCCAAATGCTTGGCCTGAAAACCGTCAGTTGACAGAATGGCTTGAGAGTCTTTTGATTACTGGTTTCAGCAGCACCCTTGCTGTTTCTGGAAACAGCTCCAGAAATTGAAAAATAAAAGTAACTGATGCAGTTAAGAAATGATGGATTGGTAATTTGCTTTCGGTGTCTGATTTAAGCAGACTTGCAAAGACAATGAGTTATATCAAGAACATATTAAAATACAAGGTCTGTCCAGAAGATATCCAGCAATGAAATGTGAAAAATAGAGACATTTATTGAAGAAGACACAAAATACAAGATACCTTGTAGATAGGACAATGATGCTTCAGTCCCCTTCAAAGTAGGCACCTTGGGACCTCACACTGTTCCAATTGCCATCAGCTGCCCCGTTGTATTTTTGTGAATCTCACAGATGGTCTGAAAGCTCTTACCTTTCAAAAGGGATTTTAGTTTTGGGAAAAGCCAGAAGTTGCCGGGCACCAAATCTGGGCTGTAGGGGGGCTGAGTCACCTGAGTGATTTGATGTTTCAGCAAAAACTCTGCCCGAGACATGATGCATGAATAGGTATATTGTCCCGATGAAGCTACCAACCTCCAGTTGCCCATTGCTGCAGCCTTCTGAATCATCTGAATAGTTGCTGCAGACAAATGCTCAAGTTTAATGTAGAATTAACATGCGGATTTTAAAACCTGCAAAATTTGGTGCAGAATTGTTCTACTCGCTAGTCTTTTTGAGTGCGACAGCCACACAGTCCACATGCACACTCAACGGGGTCTACTGTCCCCCCGACTAGCACAGTGAAGTCATCACTGTTCACACATGCGCATTCCAACCCACTCTTTGGCTGACAGGTTACATCGATGCCATGCAAACTGTTCTCATTATATTAACTATGGCTGAACTTTTTCCAGACAGAAGAACACCTACCATGTCTTCTTGTAGTACCACATCTCCTCCCCTTCTCATAAAATATTTGACATGACCCTAAATTGGGGGCTCTGGGAGAGTCAGTTGTATTTCTTCCACATTTGTTAGAGCTGTTAACTTGACAGAGCTTTCGAGTGTGTTTTAGCTCAAGAGCAGACCCTGAACTAGAAGGATAAATAACTTCGGAGACAGCTTCAGTGACTGATGAGAGCCAGTGTAGAAGGCAAAGCCTTCACAGCAGGACAAGGGCTCATCTGCCCGTGTAAGAGGTTGCATTTAGTCTTGCCTGAAGGTGGAATGGAGCTCCTTCCGCTCTCGTGAAAAAGACATATGGAGTCTCCATGACACTGACATGACATTAATGGTGGTGGTGCTGTGGGCAAGACATAGTAGAACAAGGAGTGTTGGCTTCCTTGGCCCCTGTTATACATTGAATTGTGTCCCCCCAAAAGATATGATAAAGTTCTAACCCTCAGTATCACAGAGTGTGACTTTATTGGGAAATTGGTTCTTTGCCGATGTAGCCAAGTTAAAGGAAGTCCTGATCCAGTGTGACTGGGTCCTAACAAGGAGAGAAGAGATGCAGAGACAGGCATGCAAGAAAAAACGATCTTGCTGACGAGGGCAGAGGTCAGAGTGATGTATGTACACATCACGGAATGCCAAAGATTGTTGAACATGGCGACTGGAAGCAAGAGGGGATTCTGCCCTCCAGGTTTCAGAGGGAGTGTGAGTCTGACACCTCGATTTCAGACTTTAGGCTCCAGAACTACGAGAGAATACATTTCTGTTGTTTTAAGACCCTCAGTTTGTGGTACTTTGTTATGGCAGCCACGGGAAACTAATGCTGTTCCTGAGAAGAGTTCTCTTTCACATCTACACTCACCTGCTCTGTGACCTTAGTTATTTATTGATTTTTCCAGACCTCCATTTGCTTGCCTGTGAAAGGAGGAGGGCTGTGATAACTACCAAATGGCACTGCAGTGAAGATTAAACCTGCTGTTGAATGCACCGTCAGTATATGCTCAAAAAATGTTAGACCACTTATTTTCCCTTGGTAGAGTTTTAAAAATGTTTTCATTGTTTTTTCTCTTTTTAAGAGAAACATTGTGGAATAAAAGAGTTTGCAATTAAAAATTGAAAAACTCAATGAAAATATGTCTTTGGGTGAGAATAAAAAATATTGAAAACTCAGACACACACTTTGGCCTATGTAGAAAATTGCTTTTGACCTCAGGACATGGGGTAGTAGTGTAGTGAGGTGATTAAAGATTATTCCTTGATCTCCTGATTTCATCACCTGTCCCTGCCCCTGCCACCACCCACCCCAAGAAATCTGGAACAAGAGGAAGTAATACATGATTATTGTAAGAAGTTGAGGTAATTCAAACAGGTACAAAGAATATAGCGAAGCTCGCTTGTTACAGGGCCTCCCAGAGCTAACGTTTTGATGTAGATTGTGTGTTATATATTGCGTGTGCACGTGTGTGCAATGCTACATATCCATCTTTTTTATTGGCATAGACATGTATGTGTATACCCTTCTGAAAATTGGGTCTTCTCTTCTTACCACCATGTTTTGAACATCTTTCCATCCGAGGATAGAGGTGCGTTATTGTTTGATGGCTGTGTGGTATTCTATGTATGGATTTAACATACTTTGTTTAAGCAATTTTCTACGGAAATCATAGGTGGTTTCCAATGTCTCGGGTTAGAAACAACCTGAAATAACTGTCCTTACACATTTGTATTGTAATGCCTGTCCTCTTATTTCTTCAGAATACCTTATTGGAAGTCTGGGTCAAAGAACTTTCTAACGCCATTTTAATGCCCAGTGTCAGACTGGGCTCCAAAAAGGTCGCCCTGTTTTACGCTTCGCTGGCAGGGGTCAGGCTGTCTGTTTGCTCACTGTGCCAGCTCAGTGGTGCAGTTCTTTTGGGTCTTAGCCACTTGTCCAGGGGCAAAATTGAATTCTCCATGCTCATATGCATTTCTTTAGTTACCAGTATGTAGTCGAGCATATTCTCATATGCTTTTTTGTCATCTGTATTTCTTTTGAGAATTAGGTTGACAGAATTTCAGATGGAATGAGAAGCCTTTTATTTCCATTTTGGAACATTTCCCAGACTCTGGCTACTAGAATTTAAGTGCCTGAGGAAGTACAACTTAATAATTGCCCAGGTCCTGCCTGTGTTTTCGCACATCACCTGTATTGTTATTATTTTTACAGTGCTCTGTGTTTTCCTTTGTGGATCTAGTTATCTGTGTTTAATTTATATCTTGGTATATTGGTTTATCATCCACTGCTCTCACAAAACTTTAAGCTGGTAAGAGCAAGAGTGTTCCTTAACTGCCTTATTCTTTTTGTTCCCAGTTCCTAGACTAAAGATACTTAGTAGGCAGTCATTGAAGTCTTGCAGAATGGAAGATTGAGCTATGGAACCCCTTTGTCTTATGGAAAGCTTTGATATGTTTATGAAGATGATAATAGTAAGTACTTACTGAGCACCTGCTTTCTACCAGCCATCGTGTTGGGCTCTGTGAGGTGGAGGCATTATTTAGCACCTGGTAGAGAAGGTCAGCGTTGCTCCTGAAGACCTATGGTGAGTGATGGGCCCAGCAGGGCTTGCTCTGAAATTCGCTCATAACCATTGTGCAGTGTTACCTTTCCAAATGGTCACTTGTGTGTCTTGGTCTTACCAAATTTTTTGACGTCCCCCTTCCTGTTGGAAATACCTTTTCCTAGCCATTAGCTGCAAAACAAACTTAATTGAAGGCAGAGGGAAAGGGGTTGTGGATCAGAGGCCTTAAGAGCTATAAAATTATCCAAGTTGAAAGGCTGTCCCAGACTTTGGTTCTAAGTCTGAAAGTGGGGGAAGTGGTTTGCAGTTGGCTAGACATGGATGAACTTCCTGGACAAGGCGGTCTAGGGGCAGGGTTGGCAAATTCCTAGCAGCTGGCATTCTAGCCTCTGATCCCCTGGCAAATGGTTGCCATGACAAGCCCTCAGTCCGCCCTTGTCTCCAAGGCCTTGCCAATGAGGATCATTCGCCTTGGCTGCAGCCTGGTTCTGTGCTCTTTAGAACTTTGGTTCCTGTTTTCAGTCATGCTGTCAGCTGGGTAGGGCCTCCTCTATCCTGGACCGAGGGCTTTGCCTTCGAGGAATAATGGACACACCTTTATCCACTGCTGCAGCCTCTCCTCTGGCACCTGCTGCCAGAAGGCGGTATTTGCTGCGTGGAGCCTTCTGTCCCTGGGAGCACCAGGGCCCAGCTCTGTGGGTATTTCACTCTGATGAGAGTCGCCACCCTTCGGAAACTTGAGCCTGGAAGTCGCAGTGTTTGTGATCCTTTCCATCTTCCACTCTGGGCCGTGCTTCGAGGTGAATGGACTTAATTTAGGAACCCTCACTGATGTGAGGTTTGAGGTAGTTCAGAACCTCGTCCTTCTCTCTCTGTGACCACCTTTGTCAGCAGGAGATTTGGGCAGGTTCTTTCCTTCTCCTAAGGGTCCTGCAGTCCCAGGAAAGTTCCGTGGGCTTGGTATCTCCATAGTCGTCTTTGAAATGTTGGGGTCAGAGCTTTCATGGCATGTAGTTCTTCCTTCAGCGTCCAGATCTTGTCCAGTGTTAGCTGCTGAACATCATAAATTCAGTTTGCTTTTGCATAGTACTTGCCATTGACTACTAATCAATACTAGCTGATGGTGACTTTCTTCTCTATACATTTTGCATTTTCTGAAAAATACTCCACAAGCTACGTAGGTTATGTTTGTAATCCTAACAAGCATCCTTTTTTCCCTTTGGGGAACTATACAAAGCAGTGGGAACAAGGAATACAGCTCTCGTCTCCTCTACGTTGAACTGCCTTGCTGCAGTTATCCTACTGGGTGCTGTCGCGCTGACAACACTACTGGGCGCTTCTCCATACGATCGCTTCCCACCGCAGTGCGGGTAGCCTTCCTTTGGGGGCCCATGACATTGCATGGATTGGAGTTCTGGAGACTTTTTACTCCTCATTTCCTGTCTTTCTCTAAATAGTTGCACCCTTTAAGCTTTTAGTCAACATGGGTTTTATAGGCATCTGTCTACCTATGATTCAGCTTATTCATATACTCAGTAGAAAGCATCTAAAGGAATACTTGAGGTTTTTAATAGTTTCTAGCTACTTCATGAACTTGTTATGAGAACTAAATGAGGTAATATCAGTAAGTTCCTTGGCATAGTGTTTGACATATAGTAGGTGTCCAACTAATGGGGGGTATTTTTTAATAGTAGGCTTTCCAGGCAAAATAGAACTTAGTATGTGTTTTATAAAAAAGGCTTCATTAAAATATAATTCACATAGCATGGAGTTCATGTACCGAATGTGTGCAAGTCAGTGGTGTTTAGTATATCCACAGAGTACAGCACTCATCACCACGATCAGTTTTAGAACATTTTCATTCCCACGGAAAGAAGCTCCACCCCCCTCAGCTTCCACCACTCCAAACCCTTCTGCCGTCCCCCCACCCCCAGACCTGGGCGACCTTTAATCTACTGTCTGCTCATACAGTTTTGCCTATTCTGGTCCTTTCATGTAAATGGAATCATATACTCTCTGGTCCTACGTAGCTTAGGAAAATGTTATCTTCCTTCACTTAGTTTTTCACTTAGTGTAATGTTTTCACCATTCCTCCACACTGTAGCATATATAGTAGTTACTTTCTTTTTTATTGCTGTGTAATATTTCATCGGATGGATATACCCACATTTAACTCATCCATTCATCAGCTGATGGACATTTAGGTCATTTTACTTTTTTAGTATGTGCTTATGTACTAAGAATAATGCTGTTGTAAACATGTCTGTACAGGTATTTGTGTGGAAATCCGTTTTAATTATTCTTGGGTTTCTATCCAGGAATAGAGTTGCTAGGTTATGTGGTAACTCTGTGTCTAACATCTGCCCTCCAATGTGGCTGTACAATTTTGCATTCTTGCCAGCAGTGTAGGAGGGCTCTAATTTCTCCACATCCTTGCCAGCACTTGTTATTGTTTGTGTTTTCGATGTAGCTATTTTAGTGGGTGTGAGTGGATCTCATTGTGGCTTTGATTTATACTTTAGGGTTTATATGCTTTTGAAAAATCCCCTTTCTCTCCCGTGTTTGGTTCTTAGTCTTGATTCCCATAGACCCTTGCGCAGTTGGCTGTGTGCTCCCTGCTAGTGAAGTAGCTTGTGTCTGGAGAAAACGTCCTTCAAGAGGCCCTCCACCCCCGATGATGGCCTCCTCGCCTCTTAAGGCTTTGCAGAGTCTGGCCTTCGGCCTTTCAGGCTGAGGTGTGGCTTTAATGGCACAAAGACAGGGGACTCGGATTAATCAGGCTATCAGAATGACATGTAAAAATGGGGTGCCAGTGTATTAGTGACTGCAGTTCCTCTATCACAAGATCTTGTCTCGTTACCTGTGTGGTTTCCTCCATTTTCTCCCTGTAGGTAGACCTACATAGAACCCCTGGGCACTGCAACAGCAGGGGTTAGGTGAATAGATGCTTCATGACATCAGGCCCTGAGAGCCCGATAGATCAGTCTGTGCAGAGAGATGCTGGGCAGGTCTGAAAGGAGCCACTTCTGAGACCAGGACACTGGCTAAGATTCCTTCTCCTTTGAGTAGCACGTTTGGAAGGGGCCCATCATATTTGCCTTTATAACCACCTTTATTGTGCTTCTCTGGTTGACCAACCCCTTTTCTGTTTTATGAGCTGCTTTTTGAAAAAACTTTTTTAAAGAGATTTTTATTTATTTATTTTTAGAGACGGGGGAGGGAAGGAGAGAGAAAGAGATCAAGAGAAATATCAATGTGTGGTTGCCTCTTGCATGCCCCCTACTGGGGACCTGGCCCACAACCCTGGCATGTGCCCTGGCTGGGAATCAAACTCTTGGTTTGCTGGCCGGCACTTACTGAGCCACAGCAGCCAGGGCAGCTTCTTTAGTTATGTTGATTCTATCACCATCTGCTAGCCAAGCAGGAGGCTTCCTATTCTTTTTTTTTTTTTAATTATGGGTTTTCTAGTTCTGTAGGTTCTGAACATACAGCTGTAGATTTTATAGTTTGGCAGAAACCATGGCCTGGGGGCCAAGGGATTTTTGTAGAGCTCCCGTTCAGCTCTCTGATAGGTTTTGATCTAAAAGTTTAACTCTTTGAATAGTCTTAATCACTGACTTTCTTACCATGCTTTGGGCACTGTGCTAAGTTTATGTTTGCCTCATCTGATCTTCAGAACAATCCTATAGGTGTCACTATTCCAATTTTATTGTTTTTTAAATTCTTTTATTGTTGTTCAATTATAGTTGTCTGCATTTCTGCCCCTCCACCCCAGCCAAACCCACCTCCCTCCCTTGCTTCCACCCTTCCCTTGGTTTTGTCCATGTGTCCTTTACAGTAGTTCCTGAAAACCCTTCCCCCCACTGTCCCCTCCCCGCTCCCCTCTGGTTACTGTCAGATTGTTCTTAATTTCAATGTCTCTGGTTCTATTTATTCCTTTTTTCTTTTGTCGATTATGTTACAGTTAAAGGTGAGATCATGTGGTATTCGTCCCTTACCACCGGGCTTATTTCACTTAACATAATGCTCTCTAGTTCCATCCATGCTGTCACAAAGGAAAGGAATTCCTTCTTTCTCTCTAATGCATAGTATTCCATTGTGTATATGTACCATAGTTTTCTGATCCATTCATTTACTGATGGGCACCTAGGTTGCTTCCAGCGCTTGGCTATTGTAAATTGTGCTGCTATGAAGATTGGGGTGCATAGGTTCTTTCGGATTGGTGTTTCAGGGTACTATTGCAATTTTATAGGAGAGGAAATGGAGGCTTAGAGAGTGAGCAGCTTGCCCACAGTTGCAGAGCTGGGATTTATGTGGGCGACTTGCCCCAGCCCTGCTGGACCCTGAAGCCTGGCATTGCCTTCATGTCCAGGCGGTGCTCTGTAGACGCACTGAGGTGAGGGGAGCCCCATGGACTCACTGTGTGCTGATGACAGTTGTGACAGTAGACTCAGAAGTGAGCAGGAATGTGGACAGAAGAGCTGCAAACAGCCCCAAGTTGCCTCTGGGTTTTAGGTCTGTTTCTGCTACCTATAATGTTACTATCTTTCACTTTCATTTCTTCATCTGTTAGGTTCAAATTAAAACTGTTTTACTGCCTTGGAGGCAGTCAAGAAAAGGGTTAAAAGAGAACCTGTTTTGAAGAGTTGAATTGTGTGTGTGTATGCATATATATATACACATAATAATTAATATTTAATATTCTGTCTATATTTATTATAGAAGTAAATGTATAAAATATTCATATGTATAAAAGTAATATTATTAAACACAATTAAATTAATAAATTTAAATTCTTAATTAAAAAAGTTTTTATAGTAAGAACACGTAACATGAGACCCACCTTACCAAATTTTTAAGTGCGCGACACACTATCGTTCCTATGGGCACAATGTACAGCAGATCTTTAGAACTCGTTCATCTTGTGCGACTGAAGATTTATGCCCGTTGATGAGCAGCTTCCTATTTGCCCCTCCCCCTTCAGCTTGCATTCTTAAGTACAAGCCACTACAGTGGAAAATCTCTGGGAGGAGTCAGTTATGTGCCCGAAAGTTGCTCCAAGCTCTAAATGACGGGGTTTCTCCCTGCCCTCTCCCAGCCCTGTAGCTTTCCCAGCGCAGTGTGAGAGCAGGCGAAGTGGCTGTGTTGCTCTGTCTGCTATTGCTTGTTGCTGCAAAGAGATCACTCAGTGTGGATGTTAGCACCCACCAAAAATCGTTGGCATTTTCAGCCAAGAAATCTTTTACTGTCTTCGTGACTGTGCTTTTAATGAGAAAACCCGTGTGCAAATATTGTCAATGTTGTGTGAGTCCCCTAAGCAAACCGTACACTGACCTGCCTGCGCTTTTAAATGAAAGTTCAAATTCTCATCCTCACCCGAGGTGACTGAGGCAGAGCGCGTGGGAAAACCAGGCTATCCTACATGCAGTTCTTCTGGCCCATGGTGGTGTGTGTTGGAGCCTGACACTGAGAACCCTCCAAAAGCACCAGCAGTGTGAAGGGTCTGCTGACGAGTCCTGTCTGAGAGAGCAGGTGGAGGTTTAGGAAATGGCATGTTTAGGCCCCTACATTTCAACATGCCCCCTACCCCGACCTGGAGCAGGCCTCTCTGCTGGCTCCAGTGAAAACCAGCCTGGCTGCATGGCTGCTCTTCCTCAGGGTTCCTTGGCTGTTTGGATTGACAGCTGAGGAAAGCGGGTCACGGAGAAAGTTCTTTCCTGTTCTTCCATACATAGTGAGGATTTAGGGATCAATAAATCTAGTGGGACTCCCATGCAATATCAGGGAATCTAGGTGACACCCTTATTTTGAGTTCTGTACAGTTTTCATTTCTGGATGTTGAGTGATGACCTAGGCATCTGGTTTCTAGTCAGGTACCTGTGCTGTCAGTCTGCTGTTCATTTGGTTTCACGTGTGAGAAGGCTAAATTTGTTTGGAAGTATTCCAATTTTACCGATCAGATCTCCATCAGGAGACGGAAATTTTCTGACACCTGACTCGGACAGGTATTTGTTGATTCCACAATGAGCTATCGGGTGCCCACTCTGTGCTAGGGACTCTTGCAGGCACTGGGCAGCAAGAGAGAAGCCAACTCCCATTCTCACGGATCTCAAAGGAGGTTGACAATAACGTCATGGCTGGGAGAAGTGAGAGCCGGGAAGGAGATAAGCCAGGGCAGTGGGACAGTGTGACGAGGGCTCCTCTGGAGCTGGGGGTCAGGGTCCCAGCACTGGTCCTTTGGGTGGGAGGAAGGAGCCTGGAGAAAAAGCAATCCTGGACTGGGGATTGGTGTAAACAAAGGCCCAAACCAGTGTGATGTGTTTGAGGGTCAGAAAAAGAGGTGCCTGTGGCTGCTGGACCCAGTTAGTGAGGGGCAAAGGGGAGATGAAGCTGGGAGGTGGCCAGGGCCTTGGGACTCTTGGCACAAGTTTTGATGATAAGAGAAGTGGGAAGCCATAGGCAAGTTATCAAGCCAGGGTAAGTGATCCGATTATGGAATTAATGTCAGAGAGCTCAGGTGGTTCATCGTGAGGGAATTCTGCTATTCTTGCAAATGTACAAGGCCCTGTGTGGTTTCTTTAAAAATAAAAATATTTTTATTCATCTTACCGATTATAATTGTAGTACATATTTGTAGAGCGAATGCATTTAGATGAATAGAAGTCTTAAAGTGAAAGTTTTCTCTCATTTGTACTTGCTCTCATCCTTTCCTCTCTGCACCTCGCCCCTCCCCCTTGTAAAAGGTAATCATAATGAATAGTTGGGTGTATGTGCTTCCAGAATATTTTCTGTGTAAATAAAATATAATACACACTCATATGCTTCACACATGGATGTACACACATGACAAGGGGTAAATGAAAATAAGGATCTTTCTGTCCCTATTGTTCTGGATCCTGCTTTTTTCTCTTAACATCAAACCAAGCCGATTTTAAAATCTCCTCTCTGTGTATCAAACTCAGTCATTTTAAGGGCTTCATGGATGGATGGTAATTTGTTCTGCTGCTGGCTGGATGATAACTTGCTTTACAGTCTCCTGTTAGGAAGTCTGAGTTGTCCCCACTTTTGCTGTTGGAAGCAGCCACGCCAGGTATAGCTCATGTGTGAATCTACGTGTGCCTCTTTCTGTATTCCTCTAGGCCATGCGTTTGAGATATTGGGCACTTTTTGCTTTAATAAGAGAAAACTAAACAGTGATCTTAAAAATCCATTCATGCATCCCAGCCCGATTTGTATTCTGAATAAGGGTGAAGGCTGGTGTGTGGGCAAGGGTGTGCCTTACGCGGGAGACCCGCCAGTCCCCGAGCACGGTGGGGCTGTGTGTGCCACTCATCTGCGGTCTGGGTTGTTCATGAGGTGGCCGTCATGCCTGGAAATGCTGCCAACCACAAATGCAGGCGAGAATGAGGAACATATGTGGGGAATGGCGAGCCCACCTAGTTTGTATGCGCGTCAAGCCGGCAGTATTCCCCTGGCGCCCTTCACTGTGTGGGCACAGCTGCAGGTCTGGGTGAGATTGCCTTCCTGAATATCATGAGTAACTAAAGCCAGGGACAGGCTTACAAACAATAGACTCCGCAGAGCTGGGCCTGCCCTTTGTGTAATTAACTGTGATTTTGCATTTCCAGAAACCCGATTACTGGAGGCAGTGGCAAGCATGTTGAAGATCAAATACACATTTTGTCCTTATTATCAAATCTATTTTTTGTAAGAATCACACCCTATGAAAAGCACAGGAGCTTAGGGAGGAGAATTTGGCTGATGGAAGGTCTTGGAAGAATGAAGTGACTCTCTGAGTGCATTTGTATGTCCAATCCCTGTGGCTGTCCAGGAAGGCTGGCCTGACTGGGAAGAGAACGACACAGTACTTGCTGCGTGTTGCTTGGGCATGAGGCCTGGGCGCACCCCACCTCACTATGGTTGGCGACCGTCCACGGCCTCTTTCTGCCCATTCACCCCCTGGGAAGTGGACGCCTGCAAGAGAAACTCTATGAGGATAGGTTTAGGATATTAGCCAAAGTACATACTTCAGTGGCCTTTTAAAAGAGGGGTTTTAAGTGGCAAAGCTGAACAGATGTAAAACCCCCTTACTCCCTTCTCTACATCAAAACCAGACTGTCATGTAAGCTGATAAATGTTGCTGGAGCTCCAGCCAGGAGGACTCAAGGCACAGTTGAAGAAATGTGGAAATGTATGTAAATCAGTTTCTCTTTGGATCCTAACCTGTCTAACATTCGATTGGCCTGTTGCAAAGGAAGGGGGATGCGTGTGTGTGTGTGTGTGTGTGTGTGTGTGTACTGGACATTTTACTGTGGGAGAAAATACATTTGCACATTAGCTACTCTCCAGAAATAATTACTTTGATTATTCGCCTTCCAATCTCAGAGGGAACCCAAGGTTACCAGATTTAGAGCCAAAGAAGGCATATGTTAGTGAGTTAAAGATAAAGCCTTAAGCTAGTAATTCAGGTTTTTTCTTACAGAATAAAAATGATTTAGGTAGCTTTATTGAGGAAGACTTTTTAAAAAAAATTTCGCTGGGGCCCGTTTGATGTTGGGCAGTCAATCTCTTTTCTCCCACCTGACTCTCACAGAGCGGCCTGGGAGGCACCGCAGTGCCCGTGAGCTGTTGGGAGGGGGGAGGGAGGGGGGGGGACACGCTCGTCGGATGAACGTGCTGGGGGAGGAGCGGGTGCCGACCCTCCTCCAGCGCCTTATGTATGTTTTAGTTTTACCAGACCAGCCTTACTTTTGGTTTGGGATCCAGATGGGAGTATGGGGCTTCCTAACGAGGATGCTTGTAATTTTCCTGCCAAGGCCTGGAGTGGCCACAGGTTTGGAAGTGGCCTTGGAGCCCCAGTGCTGTTCCTCCCCCAGCCATAGCCATCTTCCCTGTTGCATTTCTGCTGTAGCCCTGACTGATGACCCCTTTGGCCCTGGTTGGATATTTGTAACTTACCTTTTATGGTTTTTGAAAACCATAAAAAACCATAAAATTTTACATTTGTAAGAAAAAAGGTTTTGGACTTTTTATAATTGAAAAAAATCTCAAAGTATGCAAATAAAAATCACCCTTTATCCCACCACCCAGAGAAAATGGCTAACTTTTTCTTGGATGTCTTGTGGGCAACACAGGTTTATGGGCATTTTGACAAATTGAGTTAATGCAGTGTTTTGTTGTACATCCTTCCTTCTCCCCCACTTAACTCCCTGCAGTGAGCATTTCTCCATCATTAAAAACTCTTGATTTTTAAAATTTGTTTTTCAATTAATTGATTTTACTTAATTGCTTGATTTTTTAAAAAAATTGCATTGCAGAGCGGTTTACACTGCTGTGTGTGAAACAGCATTAGCTCTGATTTTAGAAGGAGCCGACCTCGATAGAGACTATTGATTACATAGAGGCTCACACCAGGCAGATGATTTGTCTGGAGCAGTTGTAGAGTAGATTTTAATTCGTCTCCTCCCTGAGAGACTTTGATGCAGATCACTGTTTTATTCAAAATATTTCACGAATTTGGGATGGTTTTATAAAATTGCGTTGTCATGCTGGATGTATTCTGAAGTGTCCCTTCCCTTTCTTCCACCCTGCTGGCTTCAGAGAAGATAGTGTTCAGTGCAGAGTGAATGTTGCCGTGTTTTCTGGCCTATCGTGGGCTGAGCAAGTCCGGTGTCGAAATCAGGCCCAGAACTGTGGTTGGCGCTGGAAGCCGTCACCCCTGGGGCAACATGGCCCAACCGTCTCTCCAGCTTATTCTGTTTCCCCTGCAGGAGCCCCTTCCCAGGACAGATTTGTTGTGTGTCTAAAATGCCCGTAACACTTCTGCCTTCTGGTTCTTACTTCATTCTCCTTCCCGTTGCCTCCTCCACTTATCTTAACCTCCCTCCCCTGAAACACACTCCATTTAGGGAAGCTTTTCTGGACACCATGCACCCTCCACCCCTGGTCTGGGGGATTGATGGGGGAGATGCCCCGTGAAGGCTGGCCAGGTGCCGGGCGCAGGTTCTGCAGCAGTTGTAAGTGGTGTCCATCTTGCTCTTAGGTGTGTGGGGGCAGGGTGGGAGGCATTTCCAGTTTCAATGAGTCCTTCCTCAGATACAGACTTGGAAGTCAAAGTTCCTTTGAGTAGTTTCAGACTGCGGGTATTTGTACCTTTAACCCAAAGGTCAGTCTCAAAAGGAGACCAGGCCATCCATTCCACTGGGCACACTTTCATGAAACACTTACAAGATCACAACAAAGGAAACTAGGGCCTGCACATGCTGCTTAGCAACTGATTCTGTAATATGTGGAGGAACCTGATGATACAGTTCCAAATGAGTAGAAGATGCTAGATGGCATATCACTTAATGCAGTGTTGCTCAGACTGCGGCCTCGATTCCCCTCAGGACCTGATAAAGCACTCACTGCTGGGCCCATCCCAGAGTCTCTGGTGGAGGTGGAAGAGTGGAAAGAGTCTGAGAATTTGCATTTCTAACAAATTCCCAGGTGATGCTGATGCTGCTGGTCTGGGGACCACACTTTGAATAGTGTTGATTTAATGTTTCTGAAGACAGTGTTCTTACACTTGGCTACACTTTAGATCACTGGATGCTCTGGCCACTCTCCAGATTAACTCCCTGTGGCTGTCTGACCACGGGTCCCAAGCATCAAGCCACCCAGGGGATTCCAGTGAGCAGTCAGCTCGGAGAGCCGGTGGTGAGCCAGTGTTCTAAGCAAGTGCAGCTCAACTTTTAATCCACTTACAAATCACTCTGGAAGGTGAACTGTTTAGCAGCATCCCTGGCCTCTACCCAACAGATGCTACTACTAGCCACCCACCCGGTTGTGACAGCCAAAAATGTCTGCAGACGGTGCCAAGTGTCTCCCAGGGGGATGGTGGGGGTAAAAACCTCCTCCTGGTCAAAACCACCGGAAGAACATGACTTTCTGAGTCTGGACTTAAGGACCCCTGTGCCTTTTGTCACATTTTTCTGTTTAACGGGAGCTTTATTCCCTTGAACAGGAGCAGAACCATTTATCTACACTGCTCCTTCTCCTGAAGAGGCCACACAAAGACAGGAGTCATTCCTACCAGGGCGAATTAAACATCAGCTCCTTTACCTAAGGCAGGGGAAGGTGGCGGGGTGCAGATGAAGCAGTGGGTGCCTGAGAATTTGGGGGTCTAGCGTGGGGCAAAGAAGTGCCCAATAATTTTCTCTAAAATGGATTTTGAAAGGCATCAGTGATAGCTTTATTTCTAAGTGAAATTTTGCTCGTCTCATTTTCAGTCATATCTGAGTTTCAAAAAAAAAATGGAACACCTCAGCTCCTTTCTGTTGAATGAAGTTTTTGTCATATGACCTTTTAACAAGCCCATGAATAAATTTTCTTAATTGACTGGCCAGTGATGTTTTTATTGTAGGTGTCCTAGCAGTTCAGTGATGGCGCCCCACCCCAGCCCCACCTACACACCTGCAGACAGGCTGTTCAATCAGTGAGGGGTGCAGATTGCGTGTCTCTTTCATGGTTTTCAATTGGAAGCCTTTTGTACACAAAGCGTGTTAATGGTTAATAAAATTACTGGGTACACACACATTAGTCTTTATCTACAGACCCTAATTCTCTAATTTGGTTGAACCACCTCGACATTAACAGTGCAGGTTGGGTGCCCAGTTGTAATGACCCAGGGCCTCATTACACAAGCCCTGTTCAGGGCCGCGCCGTTCTCTCCCATCTGTCAGGGAGCCAGTGGCCGGGTAATTAGGAAGGGGGCGGGCACGGCAAGGGCTGCTCAGAGCCTCGCGGCAGTTTTTTTTTTTTTTTTTCCAACATCTGTGGAATTCGATCTTCCTTTTGCCTTTGTTTTAAAAAAAGCAGTCACAGGTTACTTTAATTCAGAATCATTGGGCAGACAAATTAGAGCAAACTGGGGAGGGTCTCAGATAAGCCAGTAGAATAAGTATGGTGAGAATACTAAATGACTCTCCTCTTTATTACTCCCATAATTATTTGCCCCATGTGGCTGGCAGCCTGTTCTTAGGAGGTTGATTCTGTTGTTGGCAAAATAAAGACCACAGTTGGTAAAGTCTCTGTTTGATGTGAGGCCTCCCACACGGGCACAAGTGAGTTATTTGCAAACATGCCTGTGTAATTTTTGGTTGTGGGACTTTGCGGGTCAAATTACCCAACACATGCATCCGTGAAGCCCTAGTGTGCTGACAAGTGAGACACTGTTCGTTTATAAGCCTAACCTGCTTAGGTGAATTTCATTTCCACCTTTAGGAAACTGTTTTCCCCAAATAAAGGAATGCCCATTTGAATGCTTTTCTTCTTAGTGATCCACTGAGCCGACATTTTTTTTTTGTTTTGTTTAGGGGAATGTTTATATTTCATATAGCAGAGCCCAACTCTGCCCGTGGAGGAAATAAACCTGGCTCTTGGCCTCAGTAATATACCAGGGCAAACAAAGGTCATCGAAGTGCAGTGTCTGGGTCTCAGACTGCAGGGCGCTGCGGAATCATCAGTGGAGGTTATAAAGCAGATGACAGCTAATGGGGGGTGGGGGTGGAGGGACTGAGGAAAAAGGAGAAAGGACTCATGGACAGCAATGTGGTGATTGTTGGGGGAAAGGGGCATAAGGGGACTAAATGATAATGCAAAAAATACACTAAAGATAAAAAAATTTAAAAAAAAACAAAGCCTGCGCCCACCCCCCTCTAGAAATTTCCTACAGGTTCCGGTGGGGCCATGGAATGTAAGGGATAGGAGATGCCTCAGACCATGCTTTGGACAGGCAAAGACAGCATGAGATGCGAAGCAGACTGATGCGTGGCTGGAGCACAGGCTTCTGGTGACACGGACGTGCTGGGTCCACAGCCCAGCTGGACAGCCTTAAACACACTTGTTAAGCCCTTTGTACCTTAGTTTCCTCAGCTGCTCAAGGCAGTTGAAAATATCTGTCCTGGGGACAGTTGTGAGGAGTAAAGGGGACAGGGTGGGCGGTGCGTGGGCGTTTGGCAGACAGAGCTGGCACTCACCGGACTGGAGGAGTGGCTCTGCCATCTGATGTGCCTGCCGAGTCGTGGTTATTGGAGTGCTCTTCTTAAGGGAAGTTTTTGTTCACCCTTTGGGCGCAGAAGCTGTGGTGGCCTTTCTGTGAGTTCATCACTGCTCTTTCAAAGCTGTTTCCCATCTATCAGTCCAACATGTGTTACCCCTTTGGTCCTCTTGGCTCTGTGGGTTGGCTCCCGCCCGATGCACATGGGAACCTGATGTCTGTCCTCTCGGCACCACCAAGAAAAAGTCACATGCCAAAAAAGGACTCGGAGCAGGGTTTCTCAGCCTTGGCATAGCTGACATTTTGGACCAGGTAATACTTTGTGGTGGAGGCCCGTCCTGTGCCTTGTAGGATGTTTGTCAGCATCCCTGGTTTCTACCCACTAGATGCCAGTAGCACTTTTCCAAAGTTGTGACCATAGAAAATATCTCCAGACATTGCTACCTGCTTGTCCCCCTAGGGGCGGGCAGAACTACTCCAAGTGAGAAGCACTGACTTAGTCACACTTCCTTAGAACAAATGTTCCTAAGCCTCTTGTGTCATCAGACACCTGGAGTGCTTTGTGAAAATAAAAAGAAAAGAAAACGAACAAATACCACTTGCTTACACCCTACTGCAGAATACAGGGGCAGGAACGTCAAGGTATAGTCCAGTTCTCTGAGTACTTTAAGCCTCACAGAGGGTTTTGATGAATAGCCAGTTTGGGGACCAAGAGATTTACTGTGAGATCCCTTGACCAGTGGCCCTGGGTGGACTTTCCTGGACAATCTCATTCTAAAGAAGAGTTTTCTACCTTCCCTTACTGTGTTGCTGGAGTAGTAACAGGAAAGTGAGGCTGGAGATGAGAAAGCATTTTGGACTTTATGAGGCAAGCTGTAGGCCCCTCTCATGGGGTGATGGGGGGGGTGTGGTCCAAGACAGTGAGAGAACTTTGTGTGTTTGCATCAGTTACATTTTGTGCATCATACATTTGGTTCACTTTAAGAAAAAACAACAAAAAACTTTGTGCCAGCTACCATGTTAATAAGCTCTGTTTGTGAATTTAACTCACAACAGATGTACCACACACGGAAGAAGACTCCGCAGCAGAGAGAGGTTAAATAGCTTTCCTGAGGTCATGCACTGCTACTAGCGCTGGTGCCGTAGTGTAGCCAGATGCCGGTTCTGGAGTCTGCACTTTGCTCACTGCTTTCTACTGCCTCTTTTCATAGCATTAGAATGAGGACTCAGGCAGAGCGTTCACTGTGGGTGCCAATAATCAGGGCATTATGGTAGACTTCACAGAAACTGGGTATAATCGTTCCTTATCAGAAGCATCCACAGCCTTAATTAACAAAGTGACATATTATTCATCAGTTGGATTCTCTACTTGGGGGAATGTGTGGATAGAGCAAATACAGAGTGACAGGCTGTCTTATTAAAATGGTCCTCCACACTGACCAGCGTGGCTCAGTTGGTTGGGTGTCATCTGGCAAAACGAAAGGTCACTGGTTCAATTTCCGGTCAGGGCACGTGCCTGGGTTTTGGTTTTGGTCAAGAGGCAACTGATCAGTGTTTTCCTTTCACATTGGTACTTCTCTCCCTTGCGCTCACACTCTGAGTTTATCTCCAAGTATTTTGTTTCTCTTTGTTTTGACAATGCATCATGACTGTCCCTCTTCTAAGTTCTTTCTGGAAGTCCCCCTGCCCGTGATTGGACAGGGATCCTAGGAGTAACCCCAGGAAGCAGGAGTGAAGGAGAGGGGAGAGTTAGACACGAAGGAAGTGAAAAAGCCCAGAAGGTATTATATTGCGG
>PVKM010027929.1:0-18541 GCA_004027735.1 Carollia perspicillata
TATTTAAACGAGTTCACTCATCTACACACATATAACTACAATTTGACATAATTGTGGGAGTCAACTGGTTTTATTATTGCCTTGTAATATATGCATTCAGATGCCTTCCCCATTGAAGAGCCGTGTGGCTGGTCTGAGGTGAACTCAACTGACCCCAGCTCTGCTCTAGCCATTCAGACCTGGACCACATACCAAGCCATTTTTCTTTCTCCCACAGTCCACTGAGTCTCTTTCTCTCAAAGAGACTCAATGCCAAACATTTTATGCAATCTGTAGTCTTATTCCTTAGCACAGCTTGTTTCTAGCATTTTCTTTAAATTTCTCTATATATTTTTCTTGAAGCAAACACTATTTAAATTGAAATCAGTCTTTATTTTCTTATTTCTCATTTTGAGTCCAAGCAATGTGTTTAAATGGAACAAGTTGAGGCAAACATTGATCAAAGCTGCATGGGTGTGCTAGTCCCTCTAACACAGTGGTTCTTAACTGAGGTGATTTGGCCCCCAGGGGACATAAAGTGATGTCTGGGGATATTTTTGTCTGTCAGTACTAGGGCTGATAGTGATGCAGGTTTTACTTGATAGATGCCAGGGAAGCTGCTAAACATCCTGCAATGCACAGGACAGCCCAGCCATCCAAGAATTATCCAGACGAAAATGTCTATGGTGCTGCAGTTGAGAAACCCTGATTCAAATGAAGGAAAACACTGGCATTATGAATATTAGGCAGACCTGATTTGCAAGGAGGTGGAACTCTAAATTATCAAATTGAAGTTGTATTTGAGTTTGAGTCTTGTAGACATGTTTAATTGCATTTCAGCCTTATACTTTTACCATTACAGCCTGCCCAGCACAGATGCTAATGGAATGTCCATACTGTCACACAATGTTGCTTTCCATTTATAACAGCTTTTCTATTGCTTGTCTTATGGTAGGATACGTATGGCCTTTCAGCTGTCCTGGAGAATCCCCTCATAGAGAGGACGTTTATTCTTCAGCTGATTGTGCTGGCATATAAAAACAGTTCCATGCATCTTTTTATCTGACCTTTAATAAGCAAGTATTTTAGAAATACCTGAGGACTAGAGCAAATTTCATTATGTCCTATTCACAGAATATTTTTCCTGATACACAGAGGAAAGAAGAGTGAAACTGAAGAGCTACACAGAAAGGCTAGCAAGCCATCTTGGAGAAATCTCTCTTACCCACCACCTCACTGTGGCCCTTTGTTGGCAGCTTCAGAGGGGCTTTCTCAGCAGCTGTCCTCACTTAGACTGCCACACGGGACAGGGAGCCGCAGCAGCCCACCCCCACAGTCCCATTGGCGTTGTGGCACCTGCTCTTGACTGGTGGTTCTTTAGTATTGCCAGAAATCGTCTTCAGTGACTCTTTGGGAACATGGGGACATACGAGCAAGTTTAGGAAGAGAGTTTGTGCAGGAGTCTTGTTAGCTGGGTCCACCGAGTCTCAGGTGGGACAGGGTGAGCTATGCTAGGAGCCATCATGACCCTCATGCCCTTCTTGTGTAGGTCTGCTCGAGAATTAATCACCGATTTGCTTCTTTTTTTTTTAAACTGATGCACCAAAAGAAGCAGCTGGGTGGTAAGTAAGGGCCTGCTTTATGTAAACTCAGTAATTTAAACATTAGATTCATTTTCAGAGTGACAACATGTTCCCACTGATACGGGAACATATGCTTGTGGAGTATAATGAACAGGGATGTGGGCTGAGAACTGGCCTACCTGTTAATTTCTTATAACTTTAAAAAGTATCAAATAGATGTGAATTGTATACAATGGCTCCCCACCTCACCCACGCCCTGCCTCTCACGTTGCCCTGCAGTGTTTGTGTTCAAGTAACCTTCGCTCATGTAGGGTGACTCGTTTTATCACCTCACGTCATCACAAGAAGGGTGAGGACATTGCAGTAAGATACTTTGAGAGAGACCACATTCACATAACTTTTACTACAGTATTTGTTATAACTGTTTAATTTTATTATTAGTTCTCATTAATTTTTTACCATGCCTATTTTAAAATGAAACTTTGTGTTAGGTAGGCATATATATAGGCTTTGGTACTATCTGTGGTTTCAGGCATCCACTGGGGGGTCTGGGAACACATCTGTGAATTATGGGGCACTGATATATTACACATGCATATATGATATATTACACAAGCATACATAAATATGCTTGATGGCCATTTTAACATGGAAACAGTAGCAAAGGTTTATTATTTTAGCTCTTGGGTGAGTTACACATAAAATGTGCTTTGGCTTTTGTACATAAAAGATCTGGTGGAAAAATTTCATTTGCACTGTGCTCCAAATTAGGTAGGTTAATTAGATAAAGAAATAAAAGAAGACTAAACATCTACTGGCACAGAAATGTGCGAGCAGGGTGTGGGGTGGGGGTTAGATCAGAGCCATCTGCCTGCTTCCTGACATATAGGTTAATTCATTCTCACAGCCTTTGCAGATCTGTATGTAACTTTCATCAACCAAATCACATTTCAGTGTTCAGACTAAATAAACTATTCTATCTCTCTCTCTCTCCCCCCACCCTCTCTTCCCACTTCCTACATATATGCTAGTTTAAAAAATTGTCAATCCAGATTACAATGGCACGATAAATTTTGGGGGGAGTTTGGCAACTGCTCTGGCCTTTTTAATTTGTGTTGTGATTTATTTTGGTCTCTCTGAAAACAAGTTTCATCCTCATTTTTTCACTTCTTTTAATTGCTTATAGATTTGTATTTAAGCTATTTGGATAATACCTTCTTGTAAAATTGACTTAAATGCAAACAAAAGTAGCAAAAGCAGTGCCAATTCTTTCCTTCCTTAGAATTTTTGCTCCAGAATACTCTGGCTTAGGAGAGACTGTGACATTTAGAGAATGTTTTATCATGCTGAATTCAAAAGGCTAGGAAGAAAGAATACAAAGAGGAACAAAACAGAATTTCAAGGAGAGTGACAGAGCTAGAAGAGGCCTGGGAGGGCAGAATGTCTTGGAATCCTTTCAGAAACCTGTTCCAACTTCTTCATGGTGGCAGTGAGACTGTCCCTGCACATATGTGAGTTCATAGGGCCTGTGAAAAATGGCAGAACAGAGAAGACCTAAAATTACACTATAGATATAGGCTTATAAAGGGAATTCTTTTAACTACTCCTTAGAGTTTGATTAATTACTTGCTTATTGCTGGAGACAGAATAGAGTGACCAGAACTGGGATTTTTAACAGAGAAAATGAGACAGCAGTTGTATAGTTCTTAGTACAAGAGAAGTGATGCACTACAAATGTAAATGTTTTGGATTTAGTCTAACCCCTTTCAGTTCCCAGAAGTAGCAGACCTTGAAGTTTCCTTGGCTGCTGTGGATTGCAATGAGATATTTAGCACTCAGATGAGGATGCTAATCTCGTTTGTTAAATTCCATTTTAGTGCTATTTGGGCAGGTTACCAGAGAGTAATCATGCACACAATTTACCACCATGTGGCTTTAATAACCCTGACATTTTTGTTTATTAGTTTAGTGTGAATTAGAATATATATTTGCTGAATATTAATAGAATTAATCAATCCTTTTTGAATTAATGAGATTTTTTCCAGTTGTAAATGTACACTTAGGGTCTAACTTTTTATTCATAAACACTATAGTACAAAACAAGAGGAATAACTTTATTGTATCACCATCATCACCATCATAATAAAATCTTATTTAATTTATGATAAACATTGAGATCACAATGTTGTTCTGGGTGCTGTGTGAGCAAGATTCTGGGAAGACCAGTTTTTCTTTCTGGTAACTCATGAGCATAGGCCTCACTCATATTTTTGGCCAGGCATCAGATAAATGTGAAATATTGTCATAAAGCAAGAAATCCTCTACTATTACAGAACAAGAAAAACAGAAACATTTTTATCTGCTGAGAGAGTATGCATATACTTTCACAGACATATTTATATAGGCAGACACACACAAGAGCATGCACAATGTCTGTCCAGAAACTATCCATCCATATACCATGAAAAAGACCTTTTTGAAAAAGATACAAGAAACATTGTACATGGGACAATGATGCCTCATTCCCTTTCAAAGTAGGCACCTTGGGACCTCACACAATTCTCCCATTCACTGTCAGCTGCACTGCCATATTTTCCTGAATCCATTGCCTGAAATCCCTTCCCTTTCAAAGGTGATTTTACTTTTGGGAAAAGCCAGGTGTCACAGGGCACCACAGCTGGGCTGTAGAGGGGATGAGTCACCTGGGCAATTTAATATTTTGCAAAAACTCTGCATGAGAAGTGATGCATGAGCAGGTGCATTGTTGTGATGAAGCTGCCAATCACCAGTTGCCCACAGGTGAGTCCGTTTTCATCATATTGCATCTTTCAACCGATGAAGAACATTGAGGTAGCACTCCTTATTGATTGTTTGGCCTGGAGGGATGTACTCATGTTGTACAACACCTTCCCAATAAAAAACACAGTTGAAATGGTCTTGATCTTGCTGTGACTTTGCTGCACCTTTTTTGGATGTGGAGAACCAGGTGATTTCCTCTGGGACAACTGGGCCTTCATTTCCAAATCGTAGCCATAGATCCATGATCCATCTCTGGTTATATCCTTCTTGAAGAAATATGGTTTATTGGTAGTGGTTTGAATCAAGTCATTAGTAACTGCAGCACAATGCTCCTTCTGCTCTGATAGCTGAAGTCATAGAACAAATTTTGCCACAACACATTTCATGCCAAGCCCCTGCTACAAAATCTCGGACACAGTAGTTTTTGGAATCTCCAGATCAGCTTCTAGTGCTCCCACTGTCAGTTGCTTATACTTGTTGATTGCAGCCCATACATGTTCAATATTCTCAGGTGTTCTGCTTGTTGCAGGCCATCCAGAATGCAGATCACTGTCAACAGATTCTTAACCATCTTTGAAGCATTTGTGCCACATTTTTATTTGAGTGAACTGGTTGCATCACCCCAAAAGCCTTCTGAATCATCTGAATAGTTTTTGTGGAGAAATGTTAAAGCTTAATGCAAAATTTGATTCAGATTCATTGCTTTATTCTCTCAGTCATTTTTAATGCATGGGCCACACAGTACACATGCTCACTCAACAGCATCTACCATCCCCACTGACTAGTACAATGAAGTCGTCATTGTTCATGCATGTGCATTCCAGTCCACTCTCCTTGGCCACCAGGTTATATCCATGTCGTGAAAACCATTTTCATTATATTAACAATGGCTGGACTTTTGCTCAGAATTGTTCAACAAAAAACTATGTAAGAAACGCTGTTTAGTTAGTTTTTATTATCTTGTTCAACTGAGCACAACAGACTTTGAATGAGACCTTATTTGATGACATCCTCTGTTCTAGCTCTTAGGGGTAGGAAGAGTAAGAAAGCATGAATTCTAGCTTTGTATTCCTTAAAGTCCAGTGCACACTTGAAAACTAGAAACGTGATTCACCGTTCAGGAATTACACACACTATATCTTATTTGTTATTGTTCATCGGTTTTTGAAAACAGTGACTTAGTGAAAGTAATTAGAACAAAATACTTTGGTGATAGAATTAAAAACAGTTTTGCATTGTATTCTACACAATTAGAATACCGGTAAAGAATATACAGTTAATACTATCTTAGCTATTTTTTACAAAAGAATTGGTAACTGGAATTATTCAGTGACACAGTAGTCCCAGCCTAACAGAGAGAGAGTGTGTGTCATGTACATCCAAGCTACTTTTCTTGTATGACCAGTTATGTCAGTTTCCTATTCTACTGCACCTATAACAAATGAGCAAAAATTCAGTGGATTAAGGCACACAAATTTATTATTTTACTGCTTTAAATGACAGAAGCACTAAAACAAATGTGTCAGAAGGACTGTGTTCCTTGTGGATGTTTTAGGCAAGAATATGTTTGCCGTGACTCATGACTACTTTCTCCATCTTCAGAGCTCATTGTAGCATCTTTAATTCTCTCTTTCTTCTTCTATCACCACATCCCCTTCTGTGACTCTGACCATTTTTTTCCTTCTTATGAGGTTGCTTGTGGTTAATTGCATTAGGCCTATATGGCTAATACAAGATAATCTCCCAATATCAATATTCTTAATTTAATCACAGGTTCAAAGTCTTTTTATTTATGTAATGGATATTCACAGGTTTCAGGAATTGGGATATAGATGTTTTTGAAGGCCAAAATTCTATGTGTAACACTAATGGTATGAACATTTTCCCTTTTATTGTAGTCCTCTATTATGAATTACAGAAAGCTTAGATGTGTACTTGCTCAATACATAAAGTTTTAGAATTGAATTGCTATCTGCTATTTGTATGTAAACTGCTTTTTCACATATGCCTCACAAATTGATGGCTACCTGCTTTACACAGTACCAAAAGAACACAGGATGAGTTCCCATTGGCTGTCAACGGTTTGGGCCCCTTTTTTGAATCAGCTTTCTCCCTGTACCAGCTGGCAACCTCTGTCATTTCAATTCTTATTAGGAGACTGAGATATTCCTGTTTGGAGATTAATCTGAAGCATCTCCATATTGCATGGCACCAGGTATGGGTGTTATTGGCTTTCTCCTCCTTGTTCCTAACCTGCACCATGTGTGGCACACAAAAGGAGGATCTACGCTTACTGAGCACTCAGTATTTTCTATACCTCTCCAGCACGCTTCCACAGTGTGAACCCATTAACCCCCGCGGGCTCCTGTGGTTGTCTTCTTTTACAAACAAGCAAATCCAGATGAATTGACTCCAAGGAGCACACTCTGGACTGCTATATTCTACAGCTTCATTATGTTACAGTGATATTATGTAATCGGCTTATGCCCAGCTTTGAGTCATTTTGTCTTTGGAAGGAAACAAAAGAAAATTATGTACATGGACTAAACTATACTTGGAGGAATAGCCAATTTTAAATCGTTGTCAAAAATTATAGAATTTGTCACTGGTTGCCAACATTGTACTATTAAGTAGAATTTTTCTTGTTTTCCTGATTTTTTTCTCTTTAAACTCTATTTACATTTCACAGAGATAGCGAAGAGAAGTTTAACTTTAGTATTACTGATAAAGGACAAGACAATAAGCAAATATATCAATCTCCAAATAAACTTATTATTTCCTTAGCCATGAATATAACGTTTGGTCTCACTACTGAAAATATTATGCAGGGAGTACAGTATCTTTTGGACATTTCTCTGGCAGTGGGAAAAACAACACCTCTTTTGCCCACACCTGATAAAAAATGACATAAACCACAGACTCAATTGGTGATTCCTTTGTATAACAAATTGTATGGCAGAGACATTGTTAAGGTATTATATCAATAAAGTATAAAACCAGAAGAAAATTTAAGAAGAAGATTTAGAGACTATAAAAGCTTTGCTTTAGGAAAAAAACTTGACAAAACTGTATAATGCTTTAAAAATTCAATATTTGTGAGCTTTGAGGTATTTACTGATGGTGTAAAATCTTTCTTAGTATTAAATATATTTGAGTATAAAATTGTAATAAATATTATAGATATATGTTATATATATCTGTGTGTATATATATATGTGTGTGTGTCTATATATATATATATATATATGAAGAATAAATACAGTGGCATATGGAGAGGAGCCACCTGCTAATTCAAGATACAGGTGAAGTAGAAGGAGGAAACATTTCTAGTTATTCTTTAGAGATATGGGGAAGTAAGTGCTAAGAACTAGTGCTTCACATTGAGTAGAGTCCAATTAGTTAGTAAAATAAGCCAACAGATGAGTGTGGGTATGAAATTATCTTTACATTTCTTATGCATGAACAGATTGGTAGTATCAAAAGTGGCAATTAAGAACAATGGAAAAAGTAAAGCTTTATCTTTTCCTGTGTTTATGAAATACAAAGGAAATTATAAATAAAAGTACTTTTAATTTTTAAAACTCTTAAATTTTATCATGAGACAACTGGAAAATTTAGATGAAATAAAACTTTAGAGTACTAATCCATTATATATTTGGTTGGAGTTAGAAGTGTCAACTGACAGATTATTATACGCCATTATAAAAATACATATTTGTGAATGAAATGGATAGAAGCCTAAGAAAAATACTTTAAAGAATAAATACTAAAGAAATAGGTGAATCCACTCTTACAGTGATAGACTTCAACGCCCCTCCATCACACATGGGCAGATCCCGCAGCAGGAAATCCATAAACATAGAGCAGAGCTCCACGGCCCCATCAGCCAACAGACATATTTGACATGCAGAGACTTCTTTATCAAACACGGACAGAATATATATTCTCCTCAAGCTCACATGGAATACTCACCAGGATGTACCACATCCTGGGCTGTGAAACACAGCTTAAAAAGTTAAAGGGATATAAATCATATAATGTCTACTCTCAGTTTAAAATGAAATTAAATTAGAAATAAATAACAGAAAGATAACTGGAAAATTTCAAAATATATACAGATAAAGAACACATTAGTAAATAACACATGAATCAAAGAAGAAATGTCAAGTGAAATTAAAAAATATTTTGAAATAAATGTAAATAAAAACACAATTTACCGAAATTTGTGGGATGCAGTGATAACAGTGCTTAGAGGAAAATGTATAGCTTTGAATATATATATTAGAAAAAAACCTAAAATCAATAATCTTGGTTTATACCTTAGGAAGCCAGTAAAAGAAGAGCAAATTCCAAAAGGAATAAGAACTAGAGCAGAAATTAATTAAATTTAAAACAAAAACAATAGAGAAAAATCAACGAAGTCAAAAGCTTGTTTTCTGAAAAGATCAACAAAATTAATAAGTCTCTAGCTAGACTAACAAAGAAAAAAGAGAAAAGACACAAGTAATTAATATCATAAATGAAAAAAGAAATATCACTACAGATCCTATGAATATTAAAAAGATAATAAAGGAATAGTATGAATGATTCTTTGCCCACAAATTTGATAATCCTGATGACATGCAGCAATTCCTTGAAAAATTTGCCAAAACTCACACATGAAGAAAACTATGATCTAAATAGGCCTTTACCGATAAAAGAAATTGAACCAATAATTAATAATCATCTAAAAGAGGAAGTACCAGTATACATGTGTTCATTGGTGTATTCTACAAAAACACTTAAGGATGAAATTATAATGATTCTCTACAATTTCTTTCAAAAGGTAGAAGCAGAGAGAATACTTTCTAACTCATTGTATGAAGCCAGCATCACCCATGTACCAAAAACATACAAAATTATTATAAGAAAATTATAGACCCATAACTCTCATCAACATATATATAAAAATCCTCAACAAAATACTGGCAAATCAATTACAACAATATACCAAGATAATTATACTCTATAATCAAGTAAAATTTATCCTAGGTAGGCAAGGCTGGTTCAGTATTCAAAGATCTGTTAATGTAATTCATCATATTAACAAGCTAAAAATAAAAAAAATACATGATCTTATCAATAGAAACAGTAAAAGCATTTGACAAAATTTAACATATTCATGATAAAAAACTTTCAGTAAACTAGAAATAAGGGAAAGTGTCTCAACTTGATAAAGACTATCTACAAAACCCCACATGTAACTCCACATTTAATAGTGAGAAACTTGAAGATTTCCCAGTAAGATCAGGTACAGCATGAGTGTGTTCTCTCTTTACTGTTCCTTTTCAACAACATACTAAGTCATAGCTAATGCAGTAATACAAGAAAAATAAAACAAAACAAAAGGCATACAAATTGGGAAGAAAGAAATAAAACTGTCTTTGTTCACAGATGACACAATTACATATGTAGAAAATCCCAAAGAATTGACAGAAAAGCTCCTGAAACTAATGAGTGATCATAGCAAAGTTGCAGATACAAGGTTAATATACAAAGGTCTATTGCTCTTCAATGTACCAATAATAAACAAGTAGAATTTGAAATTAAAAACAAAATTCCTTTTGTATTAGCACCCCCAGAGTGAAGTACTTAGGTATAAAGCTAATAAAATATGTACATAATTATGTGAGGAAATTATGAAACTCTGATTAATGAAACTAGATAAGAACTAAGGGAATAGCGAGCTATTCTATGTTTTTGGATAGAAAAACTCAATGTTTTCAAGATTCCAGTTCTTTCCAACTTGATCTATAGGTTCAATGCAATCCTGATTAAAATGTCCAACAATTTATTTTGTATATATCAACAAACTGATCCTGAAATTAATATGAAAATATCTAATGACCTAGGAGAGCTAATACAATATTGAAGGAGAAGAACAAAGTTTGAGGATTGATACACTCTGATTTAAGACTCATTATAAAGCTACAGTAGTAAATACAGTGTAGTATTGGCAAAAAAAAAAAAAAGATATATAAACAACAGAGCAGAATAAAGAGCCCTAGAACTGACCCCCGTAAGTATAGCCAACTACTTTAACAAAGGCACAAAGGCAATACCCTGGAGCAAAGAGAGTCTTTTCAACAAATGACACTAGAATAGGTAGACATCATTTGTTAAAATAAAAATAAAACATGAATCTGGAGACAAACTTTACATTCCTCACAAAAAATAATTGAAAAGGATCACTGACTTCAATGTAAAATGCAACACTAGGAGATAACATAGAAGAAAACCTAGATGATCTTGAGTATAGAGAAGAATTTATAGATGTAACACCAAAGGCAAAATAATGAAACTGTACTTCATGAAAATTAAAAACATCTGCTCTGCAAAAGATAGCATTAACAGAATGAGAAGATAAGCCACAGAACAGGAAACATATCTGCAAAAAACACATCTAAGAAAAGACTGTTATGAAAATATATGAAGAACTCTGGAAACTCAACAGTAAAAAAAAAACTGTTTTTTTAAAGGACTTTAACAGACCCCTCACAAAGGAAGATATACAAGTGGTAAATATGCATAAGAAAGTTGCCTCACATGATAGACCTACGTATTAGAATGGTAAGAATACGGAATGCTGACAGTACCCAACACTTGAAAGGACTGTGATGATAGGAACCTCATTCATTGCTGGTGGAAATGCAAAATCATACCGGCATTCGTAAGACAGTTTGTCAGTTCCTTACAAATCAAAGCATACTCTTATGATGTGATCCTGCAATCACTCTCCTTGGCGTTTACCTTCAGGAGCTGAAAATTTATCTCCACTTAAAAACCTGGATGTAGATGTTTATAGCAGCTTTATTCATAATTGATAAAACTCATAAGCAATCAAGATGCCTTCCAGTAGGTGAATGCATAAATAATCTGTGGTACATCTAGACAATGGAGTATCATACAGTGCTAAAATGAAACAAGCTATCCAGCAATGAAAAGACATGAAGAAAAATTAAAACACATGTGAAAAAAGCTAATTTGAAGAGACAACATATTATACGATTCCAATTTTACAACATTCATGAAAAACCCAAACGGTGGGTACAGTAAAAAGATCAGCGGTTGCCAAAGGCTGGTGGCTGAGGAGGTATGGGTGGAGCACAGGGGATTTTAGGGCAGGGAGGTTTTCTCATAGTGCCACAGTGATGAAAACCTGTCGTGATACATTTCTCCACACCCATGCAATGTATGACATCAGGAGTGAAAATGGTGTGAACTATGGTCTTTGGGTGATTATGATGTGTCAAAGTAGGCTTGTCAGTTAGAACAAAAATACCATACCAGTGGGGGACGTTTATAATGAAGAGGGCTATGCATGTGTAGGATGGAAATAAAGAACAAACTGATAGGGACCAGAGCGGGAGGGGGAGGGTTACAATGAGGGAATGAAGGGGAAGGATTGAGTCAAGGAACATGTATAGAGCATCCCTGGATGAAGACGACAGTGCGGGGAGGACTGAATGTACGAGGTGGGGGGTGGGCAGGGCAGGGGAGAGTAATGGAGGAAAAATGGGGACAGTTGTAATTAAACCACAATGAAAAATAAAAAATATATCTGTAACTTCCCCTAAATTTTGCTGTGCTCTAAAAAACTGGTCGAAACAATGAAGTCTTAATAAGAAAGAAAAGATATGTTTTGACACAAAATATATTAATTTTCCCTTCTGAGATTTTGAATAGTATTTGAAAGAACTGTACATTTAGGAATTAAATATAACCATAACTGCCTCTGGTAGGGGTGTGAAAAGAATCATACTGTTTTTGTGTAAGAGAAGTGAAACCCCTGAGTTAAGCTTGAGTTTCTAGCTTTAATGTAAGAAACTGGTGAGAAAAACATTTATGGCTTTGTCCACAAGGTATAGGTAAGCTGAATAGTTAATAATTCAGACATCAATGTTACGTGGCCTATGATGGAAATTGCAGTAAAACATTGATATGAATTCTATTTTTTTAATCAGCACTCACCACAAACTGATTGTGTTTGACTTCCTATGAAGTTAGAAAGAGATACTAACATCATAAAGAAAAAAAAATAGCTCAGGAAGAGATACTTGACTTCATATTAGAGAATATTTTCATTATGTGGTAACTTTTGATTTTCTGTATCACAATATTTTAGTGGAGTTCCTGATAATTAATATTCAGATAATAGAGATACCTTGTATTCAATTAAGGAAAAAGAAAGAAAGGAACAAACCAACAATCTTATTACAGAGATTGTTCCCATGAGCTGGGCTTTTGGTTTGTTTGTTTTGGGTAAATTGTGTTGCATTCATTTGCCTGGAAATACATTATTCATCTAATTAAAAAATGTCCTTACATATCCAGGACAGCTAAATATTTTGCAAAACCAATAGCTAGAGATAGGAAGTTCATTTCCAAATCCTTTCCAAGATAATCTCTATGATGTTTAATAGAACTAAACTTAATCTGATTGTTAAAAAATTGAAAGGTAATATTGATTTAAGATACTCCTTTCTAATATGAAGCTTTTCAACTATAAAGTAATTATATATATATTAGTTATTTATTAACCTCAGTTTAAAAATGTATATATGTATACATATATTTATATAAGGAAACATTACAGTTATCAGTGACCTTAAAAGGTAAAGTGGAAACAAGCTATATTTCTATTTTTGCTCCTGCTCCTATCCTTGTCTTATGGTAACAAAAACATTTGTTAAATAATAATAGTAAAATATTAAAGGTAATTTCCTAAATAAAGAAACTACTGCATTTTATCTACTACAACTTTCTTTTGACTCACAGAAGAAAATCATTTAAAAATTTCCCTTAGAATATTATTAATCACAAAATATTTATTGCATAAAAATGATAGAAAGGGTGAAGAAAATTTTAAGGCACAAGTGAGTGTGGCACCTAGCTCTAGGCACCAATTGCCATGAGGCTGTGGGGACAGAGTTCAGACCCTTGGTTCTGCGGTTTGCTAGCTGTGAGCCATTGGCTCACCTGTTGAAACTCTGTAGACATTTGTCTTCAGTAAAATGCTAACAAAATGCCATTCTTTATAAGGCTGTTGAGAGGTTTTAGTTAGATAATATCTGTTAAATCCATATAATTTTATCTTACACATAGTAAGTAAATGCTCAAAAAATGAAATTCTTGTCATTTAGTGGCAAAAGCATCTTTCTTTCCACCACTGTTGTCCATGGGTAAAAGTACAATTGTTTGATAATAATTTAGTGCAGATAATTTTTTTAAATGAGAGAAGACATGCTACTTTGACTGTTTTAAGTTGTGCAAGGTTATGTTCCTGAAAACAGTGACAAATTTCTTATTTCAGAGTCCTGTTTTCACAACCGGTTAAGTGCTAGAACATTGTCATATTAAGTTGGATTTCCTTTATTTTTTCTTTCAGCAGCAGTGAAATATACTTGAATGTCCCTGTTGAGAATCATACACACTTACTCTGTCACTTACTTGCCTAGAAAGGACATTAACGTACTTTTGCTAAGCAAATGCTATGCTGTTGAATTAGATTCAACTCTACAGATACTCTGTAAAGTATAATCTAATATCAGAATGCATTAATGCTTCTCTCGTTCATCATCACATTGCTGTTCCTACACACAGCCTCTGAAGATGCTTTGAAAATCATCGCACATTACTAACGATCCCAAACAGCACACTAGGCACTTGTGACAACTGACCTCCATCTTCTCTATGTCAAGTTGTCTTCATTTTACAAACCATTCAAATCCGAACTTCTGTTGGAAGCCTCTGTGGTTCTTCAAATTTGAGGATAATGCCTGGCAACTTACAATATCCGGGTCAATAAATTCTGGTAATAAGTGCCCCACCTGACAACTGTCATCTCAAAAAAGAAGATATGCATGTTTTAAAATTATTCTCATTTTAGTGTTCTTCATATATTTATAAGCTAGAACTAGGTTTTATAATATAATGGGCTGTCTCTGGTCTACAAATTCCAAATGCTTTTTTATTAGCAGTTCTTTAACATGAAAAATTTGCTTGAAAAGATTTGAATTGAACATTTTTTAAATAAAAATGCACAACTTACCAAAGACATTGTGAGTTCTGAGTGAAATTTTAAAATCAAATTCTAAATATGCTATGCTGGAAAATCTTGGGAGACCTGAATGATATTAATGTGAGGACCGGGTAACATCTTCAGAGGTTTAACCTTTGTGTTTCTACATCTGTAAGAGCATAGAGGTCCTTTCTCTTTGTTTCTCATCAGGAAATAATAAACTCTAGTGTCTTGGGAGAGCAGAGCAGAGTAGTAGAACTCCAGCTCTGTATGGGGTTAGGACTCCTGCCTTCGACTCTAGTTCTGCCGCTGTAACAGGGTGTGAATTTGAGTATAACTCAAGCTTTCTAAACCTCAACTTCTTCATTTATTAATGGGTATAATCCTGCCCACCTTTCATTATTATATACCTTAAGTGAAATAATGTCCAGAACGTGTATTCTGTACAGTAAACACTTTTAATAGTAATTTTTCTCATGATTCCTACCTTATCAGAAACAGGGCACAACAAGATAATGAAATATTCAATAAAAGTGTGTGCTTTGGCTCAAATCTACATAAGGAAAAAGGCTAACACTATTTTATGCTCAAATGTCATTCTCTATCTTTCTCCAATTCTAATCAATTCTATTATTCTTCTAAGGTGGAATAAAATAATAAGATTTTTTCATACTTCAGCGAGAACAGAACTGTCACCTTAAATAAAGAGGTAAGAAAAGAGAGATGCCACCATAAAAAGCTAGATATTTTATAAATTTATTAAATATTTTAAATGTGGTTTCAAGTTTAATTTCTAACAATCTGGCTGTTCATCGTGCCTTTTCTAAGAATTCACTTGCAGTTCAGTGCAATGATTTCCTCCATAAACGGCCTTTGCATCCACTGTGTTAACAACTACATGCATGAGCGTGCCAGTCAGAACCTGAGTCTAACTCCTGGTCCACAGTCTAGTTAACACTGGGTCTCCCTGGCCCTATCACTGTGGGAGGACTGATCAAGACACAGAAAGAGTAATCCCGTGTCCCTACACATGGAACTGTTTCTCTCTTCCTTGAAAGAACCCCAAAATCTTATTACAAAAAAATGTTACATGGCCTTAAATATTAATAACACTTTATCTGTAGCATTGCCTTGTCTTAGCATGCTGTATAGACTATTTTATTCAGCAATTTGAAGGTTTAAGCACTTTGATTATTAACCAGGAATTCCTACATTGGATGTCCATCTGTAAAACCACTCCTATGGCTTTCCCATGGTAATTACCCCAGCGTTGCCTTTAGGAGTCAGGTGAAGGGCGGACACACACAAGCACGTGGTTTACTTTCACCTCCTGTCGGCCCAAATTGGGTTTGAATTAATTTTACCCAGGAAAATAATTATTTCTTTAAAAGATTTTACATTCTCCCCCACAAGTTTAAAATTTACATAGATAATGTTTCATAAATCTTTTCCTTCGTAGGAAATGAGAAGGAAGAGTCAGAAGAGGGAGGATGGGGTAGAGTAGGAAGAAAAGCAAGGCACGGCCCAGTCAGCGTTAGAATAGAAAAGGGAGAAAACAGACATTCAAATTTGTCTAACAAGAAGAAAAGGAGCAGATTGATTTTCTTTTCACTGGCATTCTATTGTCCAAGAATCTCCACTAGGCAGGTATAGGATGAGGTCAGCCAGGGAGGGACTGCCTTCCTGAAACCTTTGACCTTAGAAAAGATCCTGCTGTAGTTCAACAGCCAGCTCTCTGGCTGCAGAATGAGAGCAGCTGCCAGATGTGATTTTTCCAAGTGCACGCCTTCTTCAACGCCTGGCCCGAAAAGCTGCAGCTGGGGCCTTACCAGTTATCGTGACTCCCTCTGAGACTTCTAGAAAAAAGTTCGTATAATTTTCTCCAAAGTAACACAAACTTTAATAAGTTACATGACTTATCACTGTATATGCCATAACAGAATTGAACTCCTACTACAACATACTCTCCTCAACTGCTAAAGCAATAGTATTCATTAGCACACATACAATTCTGAAGGAACACAAATGTGCAATAATGGTGACTATGCTTTTCCTTTATTTTGAATCAAATTTTTAAGTGCTTTTATTAAACTATTTCTTTGTTTTTAATAACTAGGCTGTGCCTATATTGTATCATAAGTCTACCTCCTTATAATCATTCTTGTTACCAGTCTTGCCAACATATACGTAATATTATTATAAGTAATAGTATGGCAAATATATATTTATTTATATATTTTTTGTTTTGAAAATTTTCCAGTAACCTGGCTCAGAATTTTTCTATACTGATCATGTTTGCCTATAAAGCTGATTTGACTTCAGTTTTCCTTTCTCATATGAGTGATCCAGTTTCAGAATCATAAAATCTCAGGAATTAGAGGAAATTTAGTGGTCATCTAGATCTCTTATTTGGGGGAGAAGAGGGGGAAAAGTGAGGGTATAAACCCTAAGTAAATGACAAGGCATGATTACCTACTGGGATTTAACAATTGTGTGGAAGTCAAAAAGTTATTAATCTACTTGACAACTGATTTCTATCTACTCTAGTATTTTAGCCCTAAATTCAGTGGAAATCAGCATGTAAGATAATAAATATCAGTACCAGATATGTAGCCATTACTGATTTTGTGTTGCACAGTATACAAAAAATAATGTGGCTACCACCCTTGTCCTCAAAGAAAACAAAGAGAGTACTGGCATGTGAAGCTATTAGAGAGAGTTGGCTTACAGTGGGTAAGCGCTGACAGCAAATGGAATAGGACTTCAAGGGGAAAAGCTGAGTGAAGAGAATGTCATGGAAGGAGAAAAACAAACTGGATGTTTAAGGATTATAAAATTTTAAAGGATTATGAAAATTAAATAAAATAAAATTATTATTTAATTTTAAATAGTTTAAAGAAAGTAATTTTGATAGGCAAATAAATGGAACAGGTTTTATATATGTAAGATGTGTTATATATAATATCCATCATGTACAGTATATAGTAAGAGTATGATCTGTATATTAGGGAGTAGTAAAAACAATATTTATGGGAAAAAGTTGACAATTTAAAGCTATCACACATTCTTGAGCATGGAGCTGACCCAGAGAAAAGAACGTGTTAAGGAATTTTGCCTAACTGAGGAGTTAAATGTGTAACTTCAGGGTACTGAAGATAAGAGGAAATAGGAGATGGTTCACTGATTTGGACATGTGGAATGCAGACTGGGTAGCATGATGGATGTGAATATGGAGGGGAATGGAAAACTAAATTTTAGAGAAATAAATGTAATCACTCATATGTAAGGAATAGAGAGGGTAAATTGTATGAATTCTGACTTGAAAAGAGAGGGTGAATGTTTTTCTCTTGGGATCAAACTGGTTTTCTAAGAGCTGGAAAAATGCTGTTTGTTTATTATAATTTTAGGACCAAAATGTCCTTTATTTATTGAGATTGAGATAATAATAGATACATCCAATACAACTAGAATACAGGCAAGAGATAGTAAATGATACCTAAATTTGGAGGTGACCCAAATGGAGGTGATAACTGAAGTTGAGTAGGTAGATGAATTTCTATGTGCCTCTTTATCTTTAGATTTCCATGTCCATCTTTCTTGTAGCTTCCCTGATGTTGTCTTAGGAACAGCTTCCTTCACTCCCCAGCTTCCACCCCAGGTTAGTCCAAGGCACTTCTGGTCTCATTTTGGATCTACCATTGCTCTTTTCAACTACAAAAACGGACCCTTGGGGAGAAAACCTAAGAGCCACCATGTGTACCTTATTACAAACCTCACCTAATGTATTCCCTCCACCATTAATATTTACATTTTAAGCCTTATCTTTACTAATGCATTCAGAGTTGTTTGTCCCCTGGTAAAATCATTCCAAACATTTTTGCACAGCTGGTTTAGCCTAGGAGGTATGCCTCTGAAATCACACTAGCAGGAAGCCCATGTATAACTCTGGGTTCTTGATAAATGACTCCAACAGAGCTAACTGTGAGGTAGCAAGACAATCAATGATCTTATGAATTATAATTTTTAATAGCTCTGCAGAATGCATTTTAAGTATAAGGCTATGTATTATGAAACTTTGAAAAAAATTTCCACTCTCTTTTTTATGTCATAATATTTGCGA
>PVKM010027930.1:0-18519 GCA_004027735.1 Carollia perspicillata
AGAGAGAGAGCGCTCTTTGTTAACCTGATTACATCATCTCAGGCTTGGGAAGGACCAGGCGCTTTTATGAAATAACCAATAAACTTTCCAAACTTACTTGGGCTTCTGATGGGTCCGACCACTAGCAAATCTATTTCCTAGATCTTTCCAGAGTTATGTCTCTTATCCAATACGACCCCTTTCCAAGGCTAGACAGACAGGCCTCTATGGTCAGTCACCATCTTGGCTCCTACAGCACATGTGCTTACCTTCCCCCTTTATTGTTCTATCCCGTCCCCCAGTGATCTGCAGGGGATCCCACCCGTGGATCCCTGCAGAATGTGTGAGGCTGTAACTTCCTGGGGAAGCAAGCAGGCTTCTCCTCCCTAGTTGATTACACTTAATAATGTCTGATCTCCTTTGCTCCTTTCTTTTATTAGTATCTAGCTACCTAAGCTGACACTCTGACCATAAACACTTTTCTACAGATACAGTGCTTTGAATTTTGAACCATGTAACCACTTCCCATATTTAAAAATACCATTAAATTTTAAAAAATGAGAAAAATAAGCTCAGTGTTTGAATATAAACAGAATTGGGTGGGATATTGGCATTGTGATTATCTAAAAGACCGTCTTTATTCTCATGCTGAACTGTTTTGGGGGTGAGGTGACATTATAGCTGCAACTTACTTGCACATAATTCAGCCCAAAAGGAAAATGTATATGTAGGTGCAATCTCACATCGAAAGGGGCGCACACCTACACACGCATGCAGAGGGAAACAGATAAAGTCAATGAGACAAAAATCTTACAATTCAATGAACCCAGGGGAAGCTTACCAAAAAAACATTTTACCTTTATTCTTTGTCTCCCACAATTGGACAGAATTCTCCCAGGAGCCTAGGAAAGCGGCTAAGGGCTGGCTGGTTGCCTTGGTAGAAGTTGGAGGGATGGGGGACCAGGGAGGCAAGAAAATTGCTCCTTGGAAGATGAAACTGGGCTACGGAGGCTTTAATCCTATTTAGAAATATTTGGACCTGGTCCTGTATGGTTGAGAAAAATAAAAATAAAAAAAAAACACGGAACAAGTCTTCCTGCCAGTTGGAGTCCTGGAAGTCAAATGGCTCAGTAAAAGTTATGCAAATTATACCTTTTCACTGACAATAACAAATTGCCTTACAAAAGGACTACCTAACCACCCAGTGAAATGTATTTTGGGCATTTTATTTTAAAAAGGGTTCCTTCACTTAAACAAATACTTGATTAGAAGGGCAAGAGAAGAAAGTTAACATTGACCCTGATTCCTAAGCTTTTTAAAGATAACATCCCTGCCAATCAAGGCAAACTGCTCTGCTCAAGGCTTTTCATCCCCTCAAACTGGTTCTTCTGTTTTCTGCTCTGGCTACGACGACCATTGTGAAAACAAGCAGAATGCCTTATTTGCATCTTTACCTGGAGAAAATGGATAATCAAGTCATTCTGGGAAAAAAGCTATTATCATAAAATAATAAGAAACATAACCAGGAAAACAGATTTTCACTCAGCTTTGTATTTCCTGAAAACTCAGAGACAGAGTAAAATGAAGGTTCTTTATTAGGAATTGCTTTATTTTTAAAATGAATTTTAAGAAGAATAACTTGCTGGTTTGTAAAATAATCAAAGTATTATTTACATAATATTCTTCATTTTCCAAAAGAAAGCCTAGGAGATACATATTGAGAAAATGACCTTACACAACATTGAGGGAGACAGATGAACTCCAGAAGTATTTGCTCATACGGCTTTAAAATAATTTTACAGAGTATACAAAAAAATCTCTCTTCTAGAACACCAAGGGTCCTCAGTCTGTCTACCTCATCCATAGAAACTTCTACTATTTTATTTAAAAAGCAACACAGCACACAAGATAAATTCACAGATGACTTACAGTCAGCTTTAAAAAAGGTGGCAAGTAAGTGAAGTACTGTGTAGACTAGCCAGAATACTCCAGTGTAGGAAAACCCTCTGTGAAACCAAGGAGATTTTCCAACATCTTTGTCCTCCTATTTTAGAAGCTGTGCTTTTTTTCCCGGTGGTTCCCTGTTTACAATGTCACTCATCACATGTCTGCTGAGATGTGGTTGCCATCAGTCATCTGAGCTCAACCCTACAAAGCAATCTAAGACACCATATAAGTCATTTGCTATTGGGCATAAGAAGGTGATGCTGTTGCATTTTTATTGCCATTAGAATAAATTGTTCACAAGAGAAAGATACTTCAGCTATTAAAATAAGTGAAGGGGAAAAAAGCCCAGGTATATAAAGTATGTTTTATGTGAAATGCTCAGCTGAACATCTGCAAATCATTTTAGTTCTGTAAGCTAATAAAAAAGTGTATGTGCTTTTTCCTCCTGTTTATCCTTCAGATTTTTTTTCTATCTACCACTCATAAGAATACATTTTTATTTTCTCCATCATCAACATTTTTTTTACTGGATCCTCTAATATACGCTGTCTAAATCTGTTCAGAAGAATTGCTCAAACATGCTTTCTGAGTCTGTGTAAACCCACAAGTAAGCAAACAAACTGATTCCCCCCACATTTCAGCTGGAATCATACCAATACAATGCCACTGACCCCCTGCTTCCCATCGGCCCCTCCAAGTGCACACTGGCTTTCGTGGGGCCTTCCATAATCAGAGGAGATGCATTTAAATAGATTTAAATAACAGGCTCTGCCAGGATGCATGGAAGAGAGAGTATCAGATTCCCTAAGCACATTTGCCATTAATATTCTGAACTCATGAATGCCAGTAATTTCTTGCAAACTTGACTTTCAATGTCAACTTGAATCTGTTGATTTCTTTCCTATGATTTAGCAAAAACCAATTATTCTACCTCCTCCAATGGTATCAATGCAATTGCACTGTGAGAGGCACAAGAGGGGGTTCTAGCCTCTTCGGTCGGCCCCCCTGAAGATATAAGCTTTCACTTGAATTTTTTATGAAGAACAAACCCAACTGAAAAGCAAATTTGGGAATATTTCTATTCTGTATTAGCAGATGGGGAAAGTAGAATATTAGTGCTTGCTTCTAAAAGAAAAATATATTCTCAGTATTAAATCAGATCAAGAATTTTTTTCCTGTGGGTAGTTACAACCTTCCAACTATTTTTCCCATAGTACCACCTTTCATATGAAACTGGCACACTGAATAAGCAGGACTCACAAGGTGCAGTTTATTTTGGTCCTTCACTACCAATTTAGAATCTATTCAGTATGGAAAATTTTCCCCCTTGCTCCTGTATAAAAACTCAGGGGACTGAGTCCGATAGGAAGGAGAAACAAAATGAGCAGGAAAGACTTTACCTCACTGGCACCGACAGAACCTGCGTCTGGCTAACATGTGATGCATTTTTCTGACTTCTATGGGCTATCCCTCCTCACTGTGGCTCCACACCTCTCACGCCAGCTCCCTTGGTATGGAAGAGGCCTATTTCTCTAGCTGACCACTTACCCCATCTATAACCCAAGAGAGAATGATACCTCTGGCTTCCCTCTACTGAAAGCTAGTCACCGCCATCTAAGACCATCTGTTCCTTAGCTCCCACTCAAGCATCCTTCTCCCCATGAATTTACTGCTCTTTGTACACTGAAGTAGCTAGCCAGGAAGATTTTCCAGGCAGGAGAAAACCCCATACCTCAGTCAATCCTCCAAATTCAGGGAACACTGCATGTTGTCTGGTTGAATCTTTCTCAATGACCTTGAAGGAAGAGCAGGCAGCCTTCCTGTCCCCTACAGACTCGAGAACAGGACCCACACAGCACCAGTAGCTCTCTGTAAAGATATTCGCTTTCCTATCTTCTCTTTCCAACTTCAATAATCCAACCCTTTTTAGTCTCTGTGCAATGAGTGGTTCAAGGGTTTAAAACTGGCGTTTGAAAATTCATTTAAATATTTGTATTTGGTCTGGAGTCTTTGGTGTGTGCTATCTACTGTGCTCTCATGACTCAATCAAAACTTGCACCTTAACATGTTCTTTAAAATGCTGCTCTCCAAAGAAGAGATATAGGTAGAACGTAAGCCTACAGTTCCACATCACATGTCATTAGGGAAATGCAAATCAAGTCGAGATTGAGATATCACTGCACATGTATTAGAATGGCCAAAATCCGGAACACTGAAAACACCAAATCCTGGCAAGGATACGGAACAGTAGAAATTCTCGTTCATTTTTGGTGGGAATGAAAATGGTGCAGCCACTGTGGGATGCAATTTGAGTTTCTTACAAGACTAAAAATACCATAGGAGCCAGCAATCACATTCCTTGGTATTTACACAAATGAACTGAAAGGTTATGTTCACACAAAAATCTGAACATGGATGTTTATGGCAGCTGTATTCATAATTTTCAAAACTTGGAAGCAGCCAAGATATCACTGAGTAGGTTAATGAATAAACTGGTATACCTGACAACAGAATATTATTCAGCACTGAAAAGCAATGTGCTATCAATCCTTGAAAACACATGAAGAGACCTTACTAAGTGCAAGAAGCCAATCTGAAAAGGGTACATATTGTATGACTCCATTATATCGCATTGTGGAAAAGGTGAAACCATGGAGACACCTAAAAGAACAGCAGTGGCTAGGGGTTACTGGGGAGGGAGGGAGGGAGGAACATGCGGGGTACAGAGGACATTTAGGCAGTAAAACTATTCTGCACGACACTATTGGGCATACACGTCATTATACCTGTTTCAAAACCCAGAGTGTACAACACCAAGAATGAACTGTATTGTAAACTATGGACTTTGGGTAGTAATGTGTCGATGGAGGTCTGTCCACTGTAACTACACCATGCTAGTGGGGGGCATTGATAATGAAGGAGGCTGTGAGTGTGGGGACAGGAGGTGTATGGAAACGCTGGACCTTCCTCTCAGTTTGGCCGTGAACCTAAAACTGTTCTTCAAAAAACAGTCCCTTTAAGAGGAAAACAAAAGGAAAAAAACACTACCCCTACATTAAGTAATAAGGAATATTTTGTTGAATGTTCTCAAAAGTACCTTCCTCGTCTCCTTATGAATAGTAAACAAGAGAGTGAATATTCTGGCTAAAAATGTAGCCAGCTTTTGGAAATAACCTCTACTCCTTCTTACATTCCTTATCCTTCCAAAATTTTCACACCTAAAATTAATCATATTTTGGCCTTTGATTCTGCCAATGCACCCCATGAAACTCCTGGTCCCCAAATTCCTCCAACATAATGTAACACTGCCATAGTCTAAAAATGTATAGCCTGGAGGAACTGAGGTCCCTCATTGGTTAAGTGATTTTCCTGGCCTTCTGAGTTCTTCTGGTGTGATCTTTGTTCTCCTCCTTTGCCTCCAGAATAGCAGGCGTTTATTCAAACATTTCTGACTCTTTGAGGATCTGATAAAATTATGGCTCCTTTACCCATTTCTGTATATAATTTCAAGTCTCTGTGGGCTCTCCTACACTCATTCATAAATACCCTCAGCTTCCTACATGTAAGCAATGCTTAATAGTACTCATAACCACACGCCATACCCTCTTTATCCTACCACAAAAATGTTTTGTCATGTCTCCGGAGCCAAAATGAGAAAACAATTTATCCGCATGAGCCAATCAGTTATTCATCATTTTAACAAAATGTTTATAGAGCAGCCACAGTATGCAGAACATTAAGACAAGAGTATGGTTTACACTGAACTCGCAGTGTGATTCTCTAAGAAATGCTCTCCTGGGCCAACCTCATGCTCTCTAGTTATTTCAACTACAGGACCACGCTCCCAAATCTCTCTCACTCAGATTTTTTCCCAAGCTTTAGGCTTGAATGTCCACTGGCCATCCCCATTTGGGCATCCCACATTCACCCCAACTCAGCAGATTTGGAACACGCTGTCTTGGCCCCAAATTGTGCTTCTTTTGCTGCATTTCCTCCCTCCGTGAATGGCACCCCCATTCAACCATTCAACCATGTCAGAATTGCAGGGGACTCCTTCATTTTCTTTATTCTGACATCCAGTCAATCAGCACAATTCTGTCGATGTTAAGCCTTAAGTGGCTGTCGAATCCACTCACATTTTACAATTGCTGTTCTGGTTGCATCTGACTTAGAACATTGAGTTTAACTCTGATAGTTTCCCCCTAAAGGCACGAACGCCAAACCTCTTCAGTCTCAGGCTAGAGATCTAGAAGGTACAGTCAAAGAAAGGATAAGCAGATGCCAGAGAATGATGATGGGAAGGGAGCCCACGAGAGAGGACATTGGTCACTGAAATTTTATTTCTGAAGACAAGGCAATTGTGATCGCCGTTGGTCAGTAAGGATTTTAAAAGGATGACATTTTAGTCACCCTTAATTATATCCATTAAATTCCAACTTAGCCAAGAAAATATCTGACTGATACAAACAATAATCTGTCCCTTAGAATATACCCTCAAGGAATTATCTTAGCAATGTGGTCTTTAGGTCCATGAAAATAAAGAGACTGTTGAAGAAACATTGTCACAGCTTCTTCCCCTTAACAGACTAAACTATTGTCTGAGCCATACTACTTTAAGAGTGTTACTTCTCACTTCAAAGTATTTTTTAAATCATGGAGGGCAATAATATTTAATATTAAAATAGAGAAATCTATTAACATGCTAAGAATTTTCAAGAAACCAAAGCTCTTCTCCATTTTAGTGTCTACCAGAAATAGATACTGCAAGAATACGTATGTGACTACGCAAATACTTAACAGATTTATTCACCAAGTGTGTTTGGATACGCATGGTTTAGTTTGAATAACAAGCAACGAGGGAAAATGTTTCTCTAACACTCACTATATATCAAACAGCATGTTAACATTTCATACAAAACATGTCATTGTCACAGAACCCTATGATACTCATAATGAAACCACCTCTGTTTTACAGTTAAGGACATCAAGGCTTAGAGAGATTAGTAATTTATCAAAGATCACACACTTTTGACCCCAAGGCAATACTACCAACAAAGGGTTTCTCTGAACATAACACTGTATTGCAGAGAAATGGCAGAAAGACGAGGTGTGTACATTAAATGATATAGTTCATGCCCTAGAAAGGGAGGGAGAGGGCAGGGACAGGACTATGGCAGTGTACAAAGACTAATTTAGTGCTATGTATACAGTAGGCTTCAATAAACTATGACTAAGTTGAATGTGAAGGTAATTAAAGATAATCACAGTGCACTCGGGGAAGTCCCCAAGATTTCCTACCCAGTATCTGCCATGTGCCCTGGAGCGTCAAAGTGAAAGATTCTCTCCTTGACCAAATTCTAGCCAGGAAAGGAAAACGGTTATCTAGAGAAGATAGCGAGAAGAACGTTGTTTCTGAAGATCAACAGGCAAGAAAACAGATTTTGTGCTGACATACAAAGCATGTTGAAACAGGTTAATTTGAGAGTCAAGATAACTGGTGTACACAGTTATGGTGGGATGGGAGACATTCCTTCCTGGATAAGAGGTTGTACCACATGATCCCCTGCAACTCTGTGATTCTGTGATGTTCCTGAAAAACAGTTCTATGGATAGTTTATAAACCACAAAACTGGCATGAAATGGATTAAAATGTTAACAGTGGCCCTGGCTGGTGTAGCTCAGTGGATTGACTGCAGGCCTGCAAACCAAACAACCGTGGTTCGATTCCCAGTCAGGGCACATGCCTGGGTTGCCGGCCAGTTCCCAGCTGGGGATACACGAGAGGCAACCATACATTGATATTTCTCTCCATCTCTCCTTCCCTTCCCCTCTAAAGATAAATAAATAAAATCTTTTTTAAAAAAGTTTAAAAAATGTTAACAGTGATTATCTCTGGGTAGTGAAACTACGGTGACTGTAATTTTACACTTTTTGCTTACTTACAATCTCTAAATGTTTTTGTAATGGGCATTTTAGAACATTTTAGAAAAAGCCCTTCGGGGTGAAAGGATGAATTCTGTCTACCTATACTTGAGAGGTAGCCGTAGATAAGCCACTAGCATTTTAAGCCACATTGGCTTCAATTACTGATGAAGTGAGTGTAAAATATCATCGTGGCAAAATAACATTGAGAAAGTAATTTCTGGTATTGGTTAACACGTAAAGACAAATATTTCATCATGTGTCATGTTGATAACAAGAAAAATAACCGTCTTGCGTACTTCATTTACTTCCTCAGTTCACTCTTGCAGTATTAAGTTCAGCAACTCTGATAGCAGACCAGAGTGATTTAAGGTGGGACAGTGTGCAGGCCTTACCGCTCTTATTATATCTTACATTCCTGATGAAGGCTTATTTTCCAAGACTCTGACCTCACTTTTGAGTTACTGTAGACTCAAAGCAGATTAAAGGCAAAATGAAAAGAAAACCTGAAAATGGAAAAAATATACAATTTTTCAATGTTAAGGGTACCTCGCCTGAAAAAAACAAGTCAACCTGTGTCAAGGTCAATAATCCAACTGAACTACTGCAAAGCGAACAGTGAGCAGGATTTAGCACAGCTCCACCCGACTCTGAAAGCATGCAGGTTTCCTTCTGAAACAAACCCCGGAACGATGCTGAGAGCCCAGGCACTGTACGCACTGTGGGAAAATTTACAACAGCTTCAAGTCCTTTCTAGGAAGGCTACACTGGTTCCTTGGCACAGACGATCCTCACAGGCACCAGAACACCACTGGGCCAGGACAGTCTAAGTGAAGTATATATTTGTGTGCCCCTTAATTCTCTCAGATTAGATTTGCTGAGGAGGTTTCCCATTCTTGGTGATGACATGCTCCTGCACTCCTCATTTAGTTGGGGTTGGATTTTATGCAGGAATGTTCCTCTTCTATTTGTGGATGTATTGTTTCTTTTGTTTTCTTTTTTTTTTTTTAAAGCAGGCCTCCCTCTAGTGGAACAGCAAACTTTAGCCCTATTCCTTTGAGTGGCCAACGTCTGTTTTGAATAAAGGCTCTAATTGTTTTGAGATTCCGACATGAGATACTCATTGTTTTACACTGATTAAATGGCTTCTTGATCGTTCCTCCCAGTATTGGATGTTAACCAAAACTTTAAGGGCAACCAAAGCACCTTTGGAATTCCTGTTCCCACAAATGGGCACTCTGCTTTTCTGCCCAGATGAGGTATAAGTGAATGAGTTAACATAACAGAATGCTCGGGAGAGATTTTGCTAAGTAAATTGGGTATTCCATGTCAACACTTTTTGTATACTTCTTGCCCAGGATCCCTGGTCCAGACCACAACCCTGCCTGCTATTCCCTAGGTGGAACTTACTCCCAAATGTCCACCCCATCACCCATTGCACCCCACACATCACTCCCTTTGACACTATGCATTAATTCAAACGCCAGGTTCCCCTTGCAGGAGTCCTCCTTCACCCCACCCACTACCGATGACCTCATTCACTCCCCCATCTCTTTCAGCACGTCTACCTCATTTCCAACAAGCACACAGAACACCCTTTCACTTGTTGGTGGGTGACTTCATACTAGTAACAGTTCACTGTGTGTGCACGCACTTGTGTGTGTGTGTGTCCTCTACTGTACAAAACCCAAAACTCAAGCATTCAGGCTCCTAAACAGCACGCGGCATATGTTCTCATGCCTTTGTGGCCTTTCAAATGGCATCGTGCAGTACTTTGCAGGCAGGAGGCTGCTTATTTCCAGAGGTGAGTCAGAGAGATGCTAATGAGGTAGAATCTTTAAAGTGGGATCCAGGTTGGCAAAACTCAAAACATTCAAAAGTCTCTTCTCATCATATTCTGTGGATTCCTCCTATGTCTGTGCATATTAGGATTTCTCTCTCCTTTACCTTCTCTTATATTGCTATAGAGCCCTTGGCTACAAATGTGTATATGATGGATGTATATGTAGGTATGCACACACACACAACTAAGAGCAATGCAGACACGCAGAGGCAAAAGCACACTACTGGAAAGCAGGAGAACAGGGCTATGGTACAATCCAACCCCTCTGTACCTTCGCACTACACTTCTTCACCTTCAATGACCTCATTTGCAGCATGGAAGGATACAGCCAAGACGTTATAGAGAAGGTGGAGTCTTATTCTAAAGTACCAAGGTAAAAAGGCAGCATTGTTATGATATTTTAAATGGACGAGGTCAGAATCATTCATTAGTAGCAACAGAAGTGAGGAAGGTTTGAAGAGACGTGCCTGTTCAAGTGCTCTCCGAGAGCAACAGTTTCTCTACTGGCAGAGGAGCCTGAACTGAACAAATACAGAGAAGAGCCGCCTCGTACAGAGCACTTCCAGTGTTCTAGGAGCTTTCAATTCACTTGAAGAACTTTTAACCTACGTAAAAAGGTGAAAGGGATTAAGAAGGACAGATTGCCAGTTCTAAAAATAGTCACAGGGCTGTAAAGTACAGCATAAGGAATACAGTCAATAATATTGGAGTATCTATGTGTGGTGCCAGAACCCAGACTTGTAAGGGTGATCACTTCATAAGGGATAGAAATGACTAATCACTATGTTGTATACCTGAAATTAAAATAATATTATATGTCAACGGTAACTGAAAACAAATTTTAAAAAATAATCTAAAATAGATTTTCAAAAACCTCACATTTGCCCTTAGAGCGAGGTACTACTATTCTCACTTGAAAGATGGGGATACTGAGGCACTAGACAGTTATTTTTCTGGCTCAAGGGCAGCAGCAGAGCCGTATTTTAAACTGCATGATGACAGGCATACATGTTATATAGAATGGTTTCTGTTGAGATCTAAACATTAGAAATTCCTGACACTCTCAAAAATGTGAAGCTAATGGGAAGATGATGAAAATCACAGACTGGGGGACCTGGGGAAGCCGGCGACATGGGTCCGCCAATTCTCTCACTCGGACGTCTTCCCAGTCCATAGGCCCCTGGCTGTTCCTCGCCCCTTCCCCATGGGACAGGACCTAAGTTACAATGTATAGGACAGCTGCAGAAAGATTAATACAGGCAAGTTAACTATACTATCACTCAATCTCCTATGGTACATGAATAAAACAGAGTCTAGCACACCATGTAAGAAGAGACAAAATTCAACATGTTAACAGGAAAACAGGGGACTTCCTGACCCAAAGTAATTAATGCAATTGCACAAATTATTGTCCCAAGCTCCAACCAACATATAATCCCAACTCTGCACAGTACCGTCTAACACTTGATATTCCTACCAGGTTTGGGTTAAGAGAAGGAAGGGTCAGCAGCACATAATTGAAAAATCAACACAGATGTACAAAGATAATTGCCATTTTGAGAAAGAGGAAAGTAAAATATAATTCTACTACTTGAAAAGAATACCTTCGGTTTCTCTAGAAGAGGTTTATCGGTTCATTATAGAAACAAACCTCTCAAGAAGAAAGTGTCATTTACTCACACTAATAGACCATAAAATTTATTCCTTTAAAGTATATTTCCCTGCCTCGGGCAAGCAAGCCTTTCACTTAAGAGTAGCAAGAGTGTCAGGGTCTTCAATCCCCAAACCCACCCGGCGCTGAGAGCACTGGGAAATCACGGCCCTGCGGTTCGGGTTCCACCCGAGACGCCGCACTGAGCCACTCCCCACACTCAGGTTCTGCGCAGGCGGAAGAACAGAACCTGGTGTATAAAATGTCCCACTTTTCCTTACTAGAACCGTATGTCCACACTTACTCAACAGATAGCATGAAAGAGCTGCCAGCCAACCACTACTGAAATTAAATACACATCTCTCCTAACACCCAAATTAACTGTGGCAAATAAACTGTCACCTTAAATATCATATTTTTACACAGCATATTAGCTTACATGGTAAAAAAAAAATCCACTCTCCCCTTCTTCCACATTAATAGACTAAGCTGCTCGCATGCTGCCAAACTAATCGCCTCACACACGGCTCCGGGTGGATATGAGCTCCATGTAGGTCAACAGGATGTGCACGAGTGACGTCTACCATGTCTCGGTCATTCTCAATCTATAAGGAAGCCACTTGCCCCAAGTTCCTCTTGTTCTCTCTGTAAATGGGAACACATTTGGGCAGGTACACCGTGGGAAAAGTGGGCCACAAAGACGGAAGGAACCACATCGTGGTATGACTTCGGGAGAAGAGCACCACGTGTGATCTGGACCACTCAGGTCTTGGATATTGCATGCAACTTAAAAAAAAAATCTTTCATTTACCTGTCTTGTGGTCTCTTGTGAAAGCAGCTTAGTTTCAGCCTAACTAATCAACTCCATGAAATCTACTCAGCACCATTTAGCCCGACTTAGATCCTCTCCAACTGCATGACCCAGGAGGACATTCTCAATGGTGGCACATGCGTTGGCCAATATGGTAGCCACATGTAGACACTGAGCCCCTGCCAGGTGGCTAGTGTGCCTGAGGAAGTGAATACTGAATTTTAGTTAATTGAAGTTAAAATTTAAAAACCACATGTGGCTACTTGCTGGTTGATTCTTTACCGCGCAATACAAGCGTCCAGGACATCTAAAATTGTGACAGTACAACCATTAGGAAGACCCATTATCATCATAAAGACACCCACGTTCTAAAGCTAAGAATTTTTGCTAGAACGTTACCAAGTATTAGAGAGCCTCAAACCACAGTTTCTCAAAGTAGAAATAGACTTTGAGCTAAGACTTTAGTATAACGTGTTTAAGGTTGTACCGTCATTTTAAAGCTGACACTAGCTTATATTTCAACATGAAGGACACCTGGGATTCTTTTATAATGTCATCAATGAATTTATCTTCCATAAAACTAAACTCGGCAGATTATTTCTGCTGAAGAGACAAATGCAAAGCAGTTAGCAACAATCAGGCTAACCAATGAGTCATTATCTTTCTGCCATCACACAGAGGCCTGGGACAGTAAATTAACGTAGGGATCTCTGGAATGCCTTCTGATCCATTTGGGTATTCATTTAGTGAAACCCCGTGTTGGAAAGGTCAAGTTTGCATTTAGACTTTAAAACTCTACAAAACTCCAGGAAACAAATGACATTTCAAACATCCATCTAAAACATGTAACAGAGTCACTGAATACAATGATGAGAAACAAATAAACCAACTGGGCAGTCTGCCCAGAGGCCACAGTAAAATATAAACTTTGGAAAGAGATAGCAAAGAAGGGAGGGTTTGAGGGTTATAGGGGGTGGCAGGGGCGATAAGGGCGAGAGAGAAGGGGAAGCCATGGATGAGGAAGGGGACAGGGAGGGAGGACAGGCATTAAAATGGTAGGGAAGGAGCAAATCGAACAGACAAGTCTGGCCCAAAGCCCTAAACGTATTCACCAAAGCCCTCGTTTGGGCACTCCAGTGGGAGATTCACAAAGGCATATATATACATACAATTTGCACGGTTTTTGCCCCAGAGTGAGTTTATTAGTAATCTCAACAAATGGACACTCCAGCCTCCTTTGTTGGGTGAATTTTAACAGCAGTGAACACAGTATTGTCTAATTACTAGGAGAAGCTTCAGATGAATCTCAAAGAACTATCATTTCTTAAAGATTTAACCCATGCAACTATAAAGCAACAGCAAATGGAAGAAAATGTATGCGGCTCTCACGCCCTCTTCGCTGGTAAGCAGAGTGAGGAGGCTCATTCTTTCATGGACACTTGGATGTTTCTTTATCGTCCTGTCCCCAGTAAGACAGGGCATCAACTTCAACGTGTTTTAGGACTTGGAAATACAAAACTTAAGTGTCACGGTAGTTTTAAGTCAAATGATATCCTCCCCAGAGGAGCAGTCTCTCTGTGCTCAGAATAAACAAATAAACCAAACTGGGCAGTTTTTATCACCCAAAGTGAGAGTCTGAAACTGCAGTTCATACACATTACCCAGATGCACAATGTAGAACCATGGACTGAGGAGTGGACTAGGAGATGTAGCTTCCAACTCCAATTCTGTCTTAGGTCAGCCTGATGATGATGGTGATGATGATGATGGTGATGATGGTAACAGCATCCTTTCCAACTGATTCTAAACCCCACCCACTTAACACCATCTTACAATCAGTATTATCTTAAAGTCACTGTGGCAAACTGTACTGTAATTCTGTGAAATCTTCCACAAAAATCTGAGATGGAGAAAGCAGCAGCCTCGTTCTATCCTAGATTAATGAAATGCAGACTACAGTAGACCAGTCAGCAGCTACTGTTATGTGCGCACACTATAACTCTTTTGAACTTTGTTTTTATTGCTGGCACTATCACAGACACCCCCATTTTCTCCCCTTTACTCACTTCCACCCAGTCCCCATCCCCCTTTTCTCTGGCTGTCACCACACTCTCCCAACAGCTCTTCCTGGAAAAAAAATGTTATCAATTCCCTTTCCCAGATGCATAATTGACGCACAGAGAGCTGAAGTAACGTGCACAAGATCACGCAACTAGGAACTGTCTGAGGCAGTAAAAACCCGCAAGCCAGGCACCAGGTCTTTGCTCCTGGCTGTCACTTCATGTGGGACTTTGCACAAGTCTTTTCAAGCAACCGGTACCTCAGACTCCTCTTAAGCCCCAAAGTAAAAGCACTGGACCAAGTCATCTCCAGAGTCCCACCAGGTTTTCAAATTTACAGATCTCTGGCATAAAATACAGCCCCTCATATCCCTTTATAAGACAGATACCATATTATTAAAGAAACTAATCGCACATTAATTTTAATTATATTTCTTAACAGAAGAATACTGTATTTCACTCTCGCTATAGGACACAATAAACTTATAGACCAAAATTGAGACATTTTTGTTACCAATTAAATGATGGTAATTTTAAACAGAGCAAATACTACCCTTTAGGAAATCTGATCAGTGTCTTTGTACCACCTCCTGTCTAATTAAGCTATCTTCCTCAGTTTCTGCAACACTGGGGGGCAAACTAAAGTCAGAGCAAACAAATGTGCCAAAATCGGTCAGGCACACGGCACCTAATTTGATCTTGTGAATACTGAAATAAGAACAATACAGTATGCACATACATATGTGTCACACACGTGCGTGCACACAGTTTCCGTGTGTGAATACTATTTTACGTTGAATTGAGGACTCCTGAAACAAAGGGATTTTTGCCATCGATTTTAAAGCCATTAAGAAATCTCTTATTATATGAAATGGCATAGAATGCTACAAATCAGGGTGTCCCTCCCTATTGTGCTACGTCTGTCTTCAAATCACACTAACACCTCACTTCCTGGGCAAACCTAGGAATGCCCGGGTTTGCCATAATAAAAAAATAATTCAAACTCTTTTTGAGATCTTTCATGCAATAAGAACTCAGAATAAAAATGTCACAAAAAATAAGCTGCATTCTAACTTCCCTCCATCGAGAGCTGATGTGAAGGAATGGTCCAAAAGGGCGAGAAATAGAGCATAACTCAGGCTGCTCATGTGATAATGATGTCTCTTAGCTATAGACAGGAATTTCCTGTTTTAAAAATGAATTCCAAAAACAATTTCCTCCGTTTCTGGCAGAATTTATTGATAGCCAATCCATAGTTTACTGGGCCAAGTCAGGAGAATTTAGAAATCGTGTGAAATAGCATTGAGGTGAACACCAACACAGTGACCTTAAAAACGAGACTACGATTTGACCCGCATTCAAACTTGGGCTGTTGGCCTCCAGAGCTGCTTAGCTGACGCCTTCTGCCCCAACTCCCACTGTATGCTTTTCTGCCCCCCTCACCAGCCTCAGTGTCCCTAGAACATAAACTAACGTTTTCTTCATCCCTGTGTCTCATGGGCAGGCAAAGCAGAGTGCCGACACACAGAAGGAGATCCACAAGGATCTGCTGGCTCAGTGAATTACTGAAAGAATGACCAATTTAGATGGAACAAATGCCCAAATGTATCAGTCCCGAAAAAAGTCTCTCAGATCCTGGGTGGTGGTGATGGGGCAGATAAGAAGGCAACTAACTGTCTTGACCTCAAGAACCAACTCAGTGGACACTCCCAGGTCAATCAGAAAGTTAAGGTGTGTGAACCAACGTGACACCCAACCCCCCAAGCCAGAAGGAAGAGTCTTTCTGGTCTTCTGTCGCACTCATCCCCTTCAGCCAATGAGTCACCAAGTCCTCTACCTTCTTTTCATTGCTGAAACCCACACCCTCTTCCTGCCGTCTCTCAGCTGCTCCCACCACGCCCCACCGGTAGTATCTCGGTGGGGCTCAACGATTAGCACCCCGTTCTCCCACCCAGCTGCAAAAAATGAGGAAATAGTAAGGGAGGTGTGGCAGATAGAGAGAAAAATGGCACCTCTCTTACTAGGATCTTCAGTTCACGGGTTGTGGTTTCAGGTCTGCAGTCCAGCGGCTAATACTGAACCCAAGTGTTGACGTGAAGTCCAAAGCTGGTCTAATCATGGGCCAAAGAGCTTCGCCCGAAGGGCAGCTCCCTCCCAAGAGGAAAACAGAATGGAGTTGAGATGTCAATTTGAATTCCTCCAAATTTGCCAACTCCGGACCAGGAATAATATTAGTGAGTAGAAAGAGTAGACCACGCATGCCTCCAGGGGTCTCTCTAAATCTGTCCAAGGCTGCCCTGCTCAATACATGCTGCCGGCTCCCTCCTGCCATCTACCTACCAGCACACGGCTTTCAGGACCTCGTGACCCTGCCTACCTCTCCCGGCGTGCGGCTCAACTCAGACCATCCTCTCCTCCCATGCAGTTTACCCACTGGCCTCTGCGCCCTTGTCCGATCTTCTGTTACTCCCTCTTATTCACCTTTCCAGACCCAATTTAAGGTCATCTCAGATAATTAGTCCCTGTGAACATCTCCAGTGAAGCTCAGCACAGCCAGATTGGTGTCTCCCATCATGGGCATAGTCTGCCACCCGTGGTTACTCTAATACTCTATTAATATCTATCCATTAGACCCCTTAAGTCGAGAACACTTCTTTCTATTTTTTAACCTCCCAATACCTAGTACAGATCTTGGTACATGAACACCTACAAATACTTATTAGGTTAGAGAGATGCAAATAGCCAAATGCAAAGTAGGACAAAAAAATTCCACAGAAATAAAATGTCATGGTGGTTCCGAGGGAAAAGAGAGCAAATCCAAGTGAGAGAACCTCACATATTTTCTCAAAGTAAGAGGTTAAGCATTGTAAACAAATATCTTTGGGCAATCAGAGAAAAATTCATTTTAAAAAGTTAAAATTGAATTGAACAAGACTCAATGGATAGACATATGGAAGAAGTATTCTAAGGGACAAAAAGGCAAAAGACACCAATCTGGAAAAGCAAAAGATATACTTATGGGACACCTGAGTCTCCCAATTTGTCTGCATTTAGAAGAGCAACCTGACAGAAAAATGGAGTAGGAATCTGGCTAGAGCACTGACGAGGCCTTGAGTACGCAAATAAAATAAATTTCAACATAGTTTACAGACAATGGGACTCAAAGAATGTTTCCTGACAGTAGCTGTTAATTATGCCAAGGAAACTATATAAAATCTGGATCCTTGTAGTGGTGATAATAATCAACTAATAATTTGTTTTTCAATTACTTCCAAATTTTTCAGGAACATAGTGACTGAGAGCTTATAATAGTTTGATAAATCTCAGTGGAATAGTATTGGAGCATAATAAAATGAGTAATAAACTATTTTAGGATGATGATCAGACTACATAGTAATTTGTAGTCATTTTTCATTTTGTTTATGATTCTTTCAACCCATCCCTGCATGCCTCATCTATCTAATGACTCTGTACTTGACACTGGTCTACCCTGTAATAAGCATTGCCTATTTCCCAATTCTCTTAATAGCCAGGAAAACAAAAACGCTAATTTCAGGTGCTAACAACTATAACCACGTTTCTACTTCCCTATTTTTTCTTCCCTAGTCTGTACCAATTATGGTGAGTTTCAGAGATCACTCTTCAAAGAATAGTAGACAATCAGCGAAACAGGACCACGTAGGAATTATTGAGATGCCTGATTTCAGAGCTAGAGCTGAACACATGGATCAGACAGATAAATGGTCTCTAGACCCATCTGCAGTCAATTTGGAGTTACAGCAGCAGAACAGCTCTGAACAAATTCCAAGATGGCTCTTCAAAATATGGCACCAACAGCAGCAGCTGGGGACTGTAAGCTCCTCTACCAACTAATTACGTGCTATTGGTCAAGTCACTTTAGCCTATTGAGCTTGATCTCCTAATCTATGCAATGAAAGGAATAAACAATGTCCCCAAGCAGAAAACCAGCACATGTCAATTAACTTTCAGCTGAAGACTCCCTTTTAAGGACAGCCAGGACTCCCAGGAGGAAGACGATTTTCCAGCAGTGGCGTCCTGCCTTTGACAGCTGCCAGAACAGCATTCCAATCCAACTTCTCCACTGTCTTATTTTGGGTTCCCCAGTAAACACTCCCTGAGAGGATCTAAAATGCAAGCAGTTCCTAGGGAAGTACCCTCACTTTTCAAGGGGATCACACTTATGAAAGGCAAGGGACAAGGTGGATTGGACAGAGGCAGCAGTTGGTCTATGATTTTTTGTAAAAAAGGACTCAGCCAACTCCATGGGGAGTTCTGGACTAACAAC
>PVKM010027931.1:0-18539 GCA_004027735.1 Carollia perspicillata
CTTTGCTTCACCAGAGAGAGAACCAGCAAGATCCAAGATGACTGAACCATCAAGAGAAAGTAGAGCCAGCAACAGGAACATGTGACTAGTCCTGAGCCCTCAGGAAGTACACCAAGCAGGCAAGACAGATGAGGAGGAAAAGCACTTAGGTTTTAGAAGTGGAGTCCATTTTTCTAACTAAGGTAAGAACAGTGGCCAGTAAGTCATGTCACCTTTCTCCTTGGCATTTTATGACTCCTGGGCTACTCTGACAGGTGGCCAAGGAGTTAGTTACTCAAGGGACGCTCCCTCCTTCACAGCACTGAAGACAACGTGCCCCAAATGCCAAGAGCACGGTGCCTGTTTAGGAGCCTTGCACATCAGTGGGACCACATCATCTGTTCAGGAACTTTTCTACCAGTACGTACTTGTCACTCAATACCTGGTTCAAATACCCTGTTTCCATGAGAGAACTGGGTGTTAAGGATTGTTACTTTTAGAAGCATGGGGCCAGGGTGGGAGAAAGAGGGCAATACTGGGTGAGATAAATAGTGGAGAAATAGAGAAAGAAACCCAGGGTGTTACAGAATGGATCTGTGGTGGTGGTGGGGGGGGGGGGCGGTTCAAGGTACTGTCACCCAAACAAGCCTCCTCCCCTGGGGTCTTCCTGTAATTGGGTCTTTGCCTGCTGCCCTTAGGAATTGTGGCTCTCAATGCCAGAGTTTGGTAAAAAAGGAAGGAACTATTTCTTCAAAAGTTATAAAAGGCAAGCATAGACGTCACTTGCACATGGCTGGAGACAGGGACATGAGCTCCCATTCAGCTGAGATTGACCCTCTGTTCAGACGTTCTGTTTGTACCTCGTGGCCCTAATTACTCTAATTGCAGTGGTTTCTACTGAGCCAGCATTTGTGATTAGCTGCAGCTCCCAGCCTTTCGCTGATGGTACTCTTCCCATCACTACTGCAGACTGGTGGAGGGAGGGGCACCGCCTGTCCTCACCCTCCAGGGTCTGAGGCTGGCTCCTGCCTTTCAAGTGAGACAGTGCTGTGCTGTTCCATGCACACTTGGTCCGTCTTCCTGGGCCTCTGGGATCTAGCGCTCCCATTATGCTAGAGGTTCAGCAAGTGAAGCCTCACACATACTAATAAATGGCAGGACTTAGGCTCAAGCTAAGATTTCCTACTCAGTTGTCTACTACTCCATAACGACCACTCTAAACGCAATGTTTAAAAGCATCCACCATTTATCTGCTCACAAATTTGCCCTTCGGGCTCAGTTGGCAGTTCTGCTGCTGGCCCTTGAGGTCCTCTGTGCAGTTACAGTCACATGGTTGTCAGAGAGCTGGGTGCCCGCAGCACACGTACTCACCAGGCAGCAGACTAGGTGCCAGCATCAATAGTAGGCAAACATTAAGGTGCAAATATTTCAACCTCTGCTCGCATGACCTTTGCTGATGTCCTCATGGGAGAGCCCCAAACTGGAATGGGAGGGGACCACACGGTCTGTGTCCTGGGACTGCCCATTACTGTCATGATGGACCACACTCCTTACCCCACACTGCCTTACAGCAAGCAATAAGATAACATTGTTGCATTGTTTGTGGTGACCTGAGATTATCTAAGTGGAAGTCCCCTCACTAGCTAAGGATCAGCAACTCAGTCCCTGATGATAGCATGAAGTATGGTCCCTCTCGTCACTGCACTCGGCTCCCATGCTACCAGTAGGGGCAAGGAAGCTGGTGTTCTGAACAGGCACTTCTATTGGCCATAGGTATCACGACCACACTTGGTAAAGATACCTCTTACTTTTATAATTAGGAAGGGTTTCAAAATCAGGGAAAAAATCATTGTAGAAAATAAATAAAAACAACCAAGAAGATGAAAACCACAAGCACCCCCCAAATCCAGAGTGAAAATTTTGACATATGTTTTCCATTTATTATTCTCTAAGCGTGATTTTTTTCTACCATCATATCAGAGTTTACCTGCTGTTCACTTAATATTATATCTTGAGCCTAGTCCCACAGACACAGTGTTTGGCAGCTGCCCAATAGTCTCACATATCAGTGATGAGATAACTTCTTGATGTTGGGCATTTAAGATCATTTTCATTTATCATTATTACAAGTAATGGTTCAGCAAATATTCTTAAAAATTTCTTTTAATTACAGTGGACATTCAACATTATATTAGTTTCAGTTGTATAGCACAGTAGTTATAATTTATACAATAAAGTGATCCCGCTGATAATTCTAGTACCTAGCTGATACCATACATAGTATTACAATATTGTTGACTATAATACCCCTGTTCTGTACTTTACATCCCTATAACTATTGTGTAACTGCCAACTTGTACTTCTTAATCCCTTTGCCTTTTTCGCCTAGCCACTTACCCGCTCCCTTCTGGCAACTATTAATTAGCTCTCGGTATATATGAGCTTGCTTCTGTTTTGTTTGTTCATTCATTTTTTTTAGAGTCCACATATAAGTGAAATAATATGGTATTTGTCTTCTTCACCAGACTTATTTCACTGAGCATAATACCCTGTAGTTCCATTTGTATTGTTGAAAATTGTAATATTTCATTCTTTTCATATGACCAAGTATTGAATAACAGTCCATTGTATGGATGTCTCACAACATTTATTTATTTATTTTTATCGTGATACTATTAGAGATGTCCCCATTTTCTCCCCCCTGACTGCTTCTACCCAGCCCCTGCCCCCCACTTCTGCCCACTGGCCATCACCACACTGTTGTCTGTGTCTGTGAGTTATGCATATATGTTCTTTGGCTACTCCCTTCACCTTCCTTTATCCAGCCCCCCACACCTCTGACAGCTGTCAGTGTGTTCCATGTGTTCATGCCTCTGTTTTTATTTTGTTCATCAGTTTATTTTGTTCATTAGATTCCACATATAAGTGAGATCATATGGATTTGTCTTTCATCGACTGGCTTATTTCACTTAGCATAACAATCTCCAGGTATATCCATGCTGTTGCAAAAGGTAGGATTTCCTTCTTTTTAATGGCCATGTAGTACTCCATTGTGTAAATGTACTATAGCTTTTTTTATCCACTCATCTACTGATGGGCACTTGGGCAATTTCCAGATTTTGGCTTTTGTAAATAATGCTGTTATAAACTTAGGGGTTCATATACGTTTTTGAATTGTTTTTTTGGAATTCTTAGAATTTATTCCCAGAAGTGGGATCACTAGGTCAAAGGCAGTTTCATTTTTAATTTTTTGAGGAAACTCCATACTGTTTTCTATAGTAGCTGCACTAGTCTGAATTCCCACACACAGTGCAAAAGTGTTCCCCTTTCTCCACATCCTCACCAGCACTTTTTATTTCTTGATGTATTAATGATTGCCATTCTGTGAGATGTGAGGTGATATCTCACTGTGGTTTTAATTTGTATCTTTCTCATGATTAGTGACATTGAGCATTTTTTGATATGTTTATTGGCCATCTGTGTATATTCTTTGAGACTTGTCTATTCAGGTCTTTTGCCCATTATTTAATTAGATTGTCTTCGTGTTGTTGAGTTGTATATTTTTTAAAAATATTTTTTTGGAAATTATCCCTTTATCAGATGTATCATTGGCAAATTTGTTCTTCCAGTCCATGGATTCCTTTTTCATTTTGTTGATGGTTTCTTTTGCTATGCAGAAACTTTTAGTTTGATGTAGTCCCATTTGTTTATTTTTGCCTTTATTTCCCTTGCCCAAAGAAATATATTGGCAAAAAATATTACTATGAGAGATGCCTGGGATTTTGCTGCCTAGGTTTTCTTCTAGGATTTTAATGGTTTTTCAACTTACATTTAATTCTTTTTTTCTATTTTGAGTTTATTCCTGTGTATAGTATAAGTTGGTGGTCTAGTTTCATTTTTTTTTGCATGTATCTATTCAGTTTTCCCAACACCATTTATTAAAGAGACAGCCTTTACTCCATTGTATATTCTTGCCTCCTTTGTCAAACATTAGTTAACCATATAGTTGTGGGTTGATTTCTGGGCTCTCTGTTCTGCTCCATTGATCTACATGCCTGTTCTTATACCAGGACCAGTTTATTTTGATTACAATAGCCTTGTAGTGCAGTTTGATATAAGGTAGTGTGATTCCTCCAACTTTTTCCTCTTTCTCAACATTGCTGAGGCTATTTAGGGTCTTTTTTGGTTCCATATAAATTTTTGGAATATTTGCTTTAGATCTGTGAAATATGCCATTGGTATTTTAATAGAATTGCATTGAATCTATAGATTGTTTTGGGTAGTATGGATATTTTAATGATGTTAATTCTTCCAATATATGAACATATATTGAGAGTATATGCTTCCATCTGTTTGTATCTTCCTCAGTTTCTTTCTGGTGTCATATATTTTCCAAGTACCTCCTTTTACCTCCTTGGTTAAATTTACTCCTAGGTATCTTATATTTTTGTTGCAATAGTAAATGGGATTGTTTCCTTAGTTTCACTTTCTGCTGGTTCATTACTGGTGTATAAAAATGCCACAAGTTTCTGAATGTTAATTTGTATTGTGCTGCTTTGCTGAATTCATTTATTAGCTCTAGTAGTTTTCTGGTGAAGTCCTTAGGGTTTTCAATGTACAATAACATGTCATCTGCAAATAATGACAATTTTACTTCCCTTTTCCAATTTCAGTACCTTTTATTTCTTCTTGTCTGATTGCTGTGACTAGGACTTCCAGTACTACGTTGAATTAAGAGTGGTGAAAGCAGACATCTCTGTCTTCTTCCTGATCTTAAGGAAAATGTTTTAGTTTTTGGCCATTGAGTATGATATTGGATATGGGTTTGTCATATCTGGCCTTTATTACATAGAGGTACATTGCCTCTATTCCCACTTTGCTGAAAATTTTTATCATAATTGTGCGCTGGATTTTATCAAATGGTTTTTCTTAATCTAGCGATATGATCACATGGTTTTGAATCCTCCATTTTGTTTATGTGATGTATCACATTTATTGATTTGCAGATATTTTACCAACCTTGCAGCCCTGGTATAAATCCCTCTTAATCATAACGTATGATCTTTTCAAAGTACTGCTAGTTCCAATTTGTTAATATTTTGTTGAGAATTTTAGTATCTATATTCATCAAGGCTTTGGTGTATAATTTTCTTTCTTTGTAGTGTCTTTATCTGTTTTTGGAATTAGAATAATGCTGACTCATAAAATGAGCCTGGAAGTTTTCCCTCCTTTTGAATTTTTTGAAATAGTTTAGGAAGGATAAGTGCTAATTCTTCTTTGAATATTTGCTAAAATTCACCTGTGAAGCTATTCAGTCCAGAACTTTTATTTGTTGAGAGTTTTTTGATTACTGATTCAATTTCACTAGTTGTAGTGAATCTGTCTATTCAGATTCTCTGAGTCTTCCTGATTCAGTTTTGGAAGATTGTATGTTTCTAGGCATTTATCCATTTCTCCCAGATTGTCTAATTTTTTGGCATATAGTTGTTTGCAATAGTTCCTTACAATCTTTTGTATTTCTTTGGTGTCAGTTGTTACTTCTCCTCTTTCATTTCTGATTGTATTTATTTGGGTCCTCTCTCTTTTTTTCTTAATGAGTCTGGCTAAAGGTTTGTCAGTCTTGTTTATATTTTCAAAGAACTAGCTCTTGGTTTTGTTGATCTTTTGTATTTTTCTAGTCTCTATTTCACTTATTTCTGCTCCAACCTTGATTATTTTCTTACTTGTAGTATGGCAAGCAAAATCTTTGGCTTTTGTTTGTTGTTGTTGTTGTTGTTGTTGTTTTTTGGTTCGTTTAAGTGTAAAGTTAGATTGTTTATTTGAGTTTTTCCTTATTTTCCAATGTAGGCCTATAAGGCTATGAATGTCCCTCTTATGGCTGCTTTTGCTGTGTCACATACATTTGGGATTGTTGTGTTCTTATTTTCACTTGTTTCAAGGTAACTTTTGATTTCTTCCTTGATCTCATTGTTAACTGATTCATTGTTTAGTAACATGTTATTTAGCCTCTATGACTTTATGTGTTTTTAAGGGTTTTTTTTTTCTATACTTGATTTCTAGTTTCACAACATTATGGTCAGAAAAGATGCTTGATATGATTTCAATCTTCTTAATTTATTGGGACTTGTTTTGTCTTCAAACATGTGGTCTACCCCAGAAAGTGTTCCATGTGTGCTTGAAAAAATTATATTCTGTTGCTTTGGGGTGAAATGTTCTGAAGATATCAATTATATCCATCTCAACTGTGTGTCATTTAAGGCCACCATTTCCTTGTTGATTTTCTGTCTGGAAGAGCTATCCATCGAAGACAACAGGGTATTAAAAACCCCTATTATGTCTGTATTACTGTCTGTCTTTCTTTTTATGTCCATCAAGATTTGCTTTACCAATTTAGGGACTTCTTTGTTGGGTACATAAATGTTCACAAGTGTTATGTCCTCTTGTTGAATTGATGCCTTTATCATCTTGTAGTGCACTTCTTTGTCTTTTGCTACAGTCTTTGTTTTAAAGTGTATTTTGTCACATGTAAGTAGTGCTACTCCAGCTTTTTTTATATTTCCATTTTCATGAAATCTTTATTTATCTCTTTACTTTTAGTCTGTGTGATCTTTCATTCTGAAGTGAGTCTCTTGTAGACATCATATATATGGATCTTTTTTTCTCTGTCTTTTAAAATTTTTGTTTAAATACAGTTATCTCCATTTTCCCCCTACAACTCTCCCCCATGCCAGCCATCCCCACCTCCCACCCTCAACCTACCCACCTTGGACTTTGTCCATGTGACCTTATACATGTTCCTTGATGAGACTTTGCCCTTTCCCCTCGGTATCTCCTCCCAACTCCCCCCTGATTACTGTCAGTTTATTCTTTATTTCAATGTCTCTGGTTGTATTTTGCTTACTTATTTGTTTTATTGATTAGTTTTCACCTATAGGTGAGATCATATGGTATTTGTCTATCACCAACTGGCTTATTTCACTTAGCATAATGCTTTCCAGTTCCATCCATGCTGCTGTGAAGGATAGGAGCTCCTTCTTTCTTTCTGCTGCATAGAATTTAATTGTGTAAATGTATCATAGTTTTTGATCCTCTCATTTACTGATGGGCACTTAGGCTGCTTCCAACACCTGACAATTGTGTATTGTGCTGCTATGAACATTGGGGTGCATAGGTTCCTTTGGATTGGTGTATCAGTATTCTTAGGGTATAACCTTAGCAGTGGAATTGCTGGGTCAAAAGGCAGTTCCATGGTTAGTCTTCTGAGAAAATTCCATACTGTTTTACACAGTAGCTTCACCAGTCTGCATTCCCACAAACAGTGTACTAGGGTTCCCTTTTCTTCACAACCTCCCCAGCATTTGTTGTTTGTTGATTGTTTATGATGACCATGCTGAGTAGTGTGAAGTGGTATCTCATTGTGATTTTAATTTGCATCTCTCTGATAGCTAGTGATGCTGAGCATCTGTTCCTATGTCTCTGGGCCCTCTGTATATCCTCCTTGGAAAAGTGTGTGTTCAAGTCCTTTGCCTATTTTTTAATTAGATTGTTTGTCTTCTCAGAGTGATGTTGTGTGAGTTCTTTATGTGTATTGGAAATCAAACCAATGTCCAAGGCATCATTAGGCAAATATATTTTCCCATATGGTTGGTTCCCTACTCCTTTTGTTGATGTTTTCTTTAGCCATGCAGCAACCTTTTATTTTGATGAAGTCCCATTTGTTTATTCTTTCCTTTATGTCCCTTGCCATGGGGGACATATTGGTGAAAATATTGCTGTGTGGAATATCTGAGATTTTCCTGCCTGTGTTCTCCAGGATTTTTATGGTATCATGACTTATGTTTAAGTCTTTTATCCATCTTGAATTTATTTTTGTATATGGTGTCAGCTGGTGATTTCATTCTTTTGCATATATCTGTGCAGATCTCCCAACACCACTTGTTGAAGAGGCTATTTTTACTCCATTTTATGCTTCTGTCCCCCCTTGTTTTAAATATTAATTGACCACAGAGACTTGGGTTTATTCCCAGGCTCTCTATTCTGTTCCATTGGTGTACATGTCTCTTCTTTTGCCAGTACCAGGTTGTTTTGTTTACTGTGATGGCGTTGTATATAGTTTGGTGTCAGATATTGTGATCCCTCCTACTTTGTTCTTCTTTCTCAAAATTGCTGTGGCTATTTGTGGTCATTTACAGTCCCACATAAATTTTGAAATATTTGTTCTGTATCTATGAAATATTGTATTAGTATTTTAATAGTGATTGCATTAAATGTGTAAATTACTTTGGGTAGTATGGACATATTGATGATAATTCTTCCAATCCATAAACACATATATGCTTCCATTTATTTGTGTCTTCCTGAATATCTTTCTGCAGTGTTGTGTAGTTTTCTGAGTATAGGTCTTTTACATCCTTGGTTATCCTAGGTATTTCAGGTATCCTAGGTATCCTAGGTACATCCTAGGTATTTTATTTTTCTTATTGCTATAGCAAGTGGGATTTTCCCCCTGATTTCTGTTTCTTATATTTCATTGTCGGTATACAAAAGTGCTTTTGATTTCTGAATATTGACTTTGTACCTGCTGCTTTGCCAGATTCACTTATTAGGTCAAGTAGTTTTTGGTAGAGTACATATGGTTTCCTATGTACACTATAATGTCATCTGTAAAGAATGACACTTTTGCTTTCACCTTTACAATTTACATGCCTTTTATGTCTTTTTCTTGTTTCATCACTGTGGCTAGGATTTCCAATACTATGTTGAATAGAAGTGGTGAAAGCAGACATCCTTGTCTTGTTTGATCTTTGTGGGAAAGCTTTTAGTTTTTGCCCATGGGTATGGGGCCAGCCCTGTTCAAGTCTACATTCCTCCTACCATCTCCTACCAAAGATGGTTTCTTCTTTATATCCTTACTTATAGGAGTTCTGTTCAGCTAGTCTTCAGGTGGTTCTCACTTGTGTCTGCTCTATAATTTAGTTGTAATTTTGATGTGGTTGTGGGAGGGGATAAACACAGTATTTGTCTACTTTGTCATCTTGATCAGAAAACCCAGCACATGTCCTTTGATGTAACTTTTTGTTCACATTTATGATTTTTTTCTTGATTAGACTTCCCAAAGGTCCTAAGAATATGAACACTTCAAGGCTCTTGGTACATTTTGCCAAACTCAAAGCTACCCCTTAAAAAGTGAAATTGCTATAATTCACTGGCCTGTTGGGGACAGTTCCTGCCAGTCATGGAGCCATGTTTGCTGGCTTGGTCTTCTGCTAAGGTCTCTCTCAGAGAACCTAGTCGGGGCTAGAGTTCTCCATGATGCAGGTGAGCCGCTCAAAAGACAGGTCTTCCTATGGCTTCAGACATCAAGGGCCTGTGCTGCTCAAGATAGGGCCCAGCAAGGGAGCCTGGTGCTCCAAATGGCAGGAGGCTTAGAGCCTGAGAGAGCTTCCAATGTAAACATAGTAGGGCACAGATGGCACTTTACATATGGCGTGTCTTCAGTGCTGTTCTCAGAGGAGATGGTCAATAAAGTTTTGTAAAAATTAGAGGCTGAAGTAGCTGGAACCACTGGCTATAAAAATGACCATAGCAGCCTGTCAGTAGGGAAGACGTTTATAGGGAACCAGTCTTCCTGGCAGTGGTGAATGTAGCCCAGCCCCTGATTTGGAAAACTGGCAGGAGTGAGGCAACACACAGGAACTGGTCCCACGGATTGGTTTTCCTGTGGGGGACCAGGCCTGCCTTGTACCCAGGCTGCTTTGAGGCTTGCCCTTTTCTAAAACTACCTCACCTTGAATTGAGGCAGCAAATGTTTACCTACATTATCTTTAAAGTAACTTCCTAAAGTCTATGCTAAACCTCCCAAGGATGGAGTGTAACCAGTTCAACCATTTTTCCCCTTGCATTTGCAACATCCTTTCCTTTGTTTTCTGTAAAAGGTAATCACCTAAAGTAAATCTGTGCATAGTAAATGAGGACCGTCCTCAATGTAATGTGCCCAGAAAGGTAATAAAAGCCTGTCCAAGCAAGGGTCAGGGCCCTCTCTCACTCAGAGAGTGGCCATGCCATCCCTTTTTCTCCACAGGGCTTCTGTAGTCTGTGTAAATTTGTTCGTCGCATCCACAACACACAGACCCCGCTGATTGGAGTTTGCATCAGATGTTAACCAAGCAAATGTTTGAGTGGTGTAGATCAATTACAATAGAAAATTTAGTGACAGCTCATTTACATGTACATGTGCGTTTGTTCCTATTAGTAGCTACTCTAAATTGGGCAATCTGCAATGCATAAATGGAACTCAAATTTATGCAGCTCTGTCTAAATGCATATTCATTTTCCATCATTCTCATCAGTATGACTATATGTTAGCTTCCCTGATGTAGGCACTGCTAATGGCCAAGCTATTTCCTGAAATGAGAGAGAGAGCAGGGGCTCTTAATCTTGGCAGCACGTTAACATCCCTGGGAAGCCTGTAGAAGATACCGACTCTTGGACTGACCATGGGCCTATGGGACAAGAATTTGGTGGTGGAACTGGGCATTGATATTTTTTCCCCAGGGTTGCTCAGATTTGACTGGGGCTGAGAACCACAAGTCCATATAGCTGGAGAAACAGATGCCCCTGAAAGCTTACTTTGTTAACGTTTTACTGATCTCAACTGTGAAGAGACTCAATTCAATTTGCATATGTTCATTCAGCAATTTCTTTTTTAAAATAAAACTTTGAAGAAAATTTCCATCAAAACTTTAAATATGGCAAAGTATAATGCTGCCACCTCAGGGTGACAGTCATCCTGTCTAAGCAGGACTGACTCAAGGACCAGGCTAGACCTGTGGGTCTACAGCCCAGTGAACCAACAGGCAGAGCAGCAGCTGGGAGCACCCTGCTCCTGTCCTTGAAGAAAGGCCACTTTCAATTAGCACCTACTCTAACAGGTACTAATAGAGGTAATTAGATAATCAGTTCATTAAATCTGTAATGAAAGTGTTAACAGCAAGGGCTCTCAAAGAGGTTAACTGCTACTTGGTCTGCTACAAGTACTCCCCCTCATTTCTTGGGGCTGCAAACCTTTCTGTTTGAAAGTGTATTTTCACGTGACTTCCAGCCAGTAATTTCTTTTAACTGTCAAAAAAGTCAAGACTAATAAAAGGGATGGAAATGATTAGAACAGAAGAGAATAAACTAGATTTAAGTTAGTGTTAAATTATTAGACAGTAAGCAGGCCCTGAAGGCTGACCAATGTCCCTGCCTCTCCTTGGACATTTCTAAGGACAGGGATGCCTTGCCCCTGTTGGCCTCCATGCCCCATGCTGCCAAAGAAGCTGAGGAAATCTTGGACTTCCCTGAGCACATTGCCATCCACAATGAGGAGACCGAGCCTGTGTGATATGCCTATAGGACAGCAGGTGATTGTGGTATGACTTCACCGTTCCACCCAACACAGCACTGCACAGCTAGCCCTCTTGGTGGCACCTTTCCCTATGTCTTCCTGCATCTCATCTGAAGATTTTTCTCCTTGATGGAGAAGACAATACAGAGTTGGTGTTGAGTTGTTGAGAGTGTAAACAATAACATAAATGGGGCCACTTCAAGACAGAGCCAGAGCTGCCAACCCAAACAAACTGCTGCTGTTTGCATCCCAAATCTTTAAATGTTAAAATAGGACAAAATAACCTTTGGACTGGGCATAGTATGACAGTGTGTCCCAAAGAATTGTTTGCAAAGGTAATAAGAAAGCAATAATTATGACTATTAGACTGATGACTACTGGACTGAAAATTTAAGCAATTCTTTAGAATTAACATCACTGTTATGTTACTTGCACCAGTAGAATTGCCTTTTTTCTATTGATGTAATTGTTCCTTTTCTCTAAATGTTCATTGCCTTTGTCTCCTAGTCAAATTATTTGGACTTCTGCCTTAATTAACAATTCCTGAATGGCTATTCTTTTTATCTCAATAAACTTTGCCTTTCACTTTGAAAGCACTTTTTATCTTTAAGTTAACAAGAACATCCACCTACCTTCAATCTTTCATCTTTAACTTCATAATTCTTAAGCAGGACTCTTATCCTCCACTTACTCTTTGCTCTAAACTCATCTTGTTGCTCTAAACTCATCTCCAACTTCTCCTCACTTAAAAATTTTTTATTTTGGGATAATTAGAGATTCATATACCCTTCACCAAGCTTCTCTCAATGGTAGCATCTTGCAAAACTGTAGTACTATATCATGGCCAGGAAACTAATACTGAAGTCATCCATGGCCTTATCCAGATTTCACCAGTTGTACTTGTGCTCATGTGAGTGTGTGTACACATATTTATATCTATGAAATTTGATCATATGTATAGAATCATGTGATTACCACCAAGGTACAGAACAGTTCCATTACCACAAGGATCCCTCCTGTTTCGTAGTTACACCTCTTACCTTCCTCAAACCATCCCCTACCCCTTGCAACTACTAATCTGTTCTCCATCTCTATAACTAGATAATTTCAAGACTGTTTTATAAGCAAAACTAACAGTATGTAACATCTTTTCTATTTTTGAAATCAAAATTGTATATATATGATTTTACATATATATATGCAGGGGTGAGAAAAAGTAAGTTTAGAGTTGTTCATATGGAAAATAATACAATAATAAATAAATAATAATACAAAAATAAACTGTTTTGTTCTGCTATTAAGTGTAGGAAACCGTTCTGCGTGACATGGGCCCAGCTCCCACTCAGAGATGCACAGGACCCATGACCACAGATAGGTTCTCCTGTGGGGAACCAGGCCTGCAATGTGCCTAGGCTGCTTTGAGTTTTGCTTTTTGCTAAAAACTCCCTCACCCGGATTTGCGGCAAACATTTACTGCAAAATAACTTCCTAAAATCCATGCTAAACCTTCCGAGGATGAGTGTAACTGATTCAATCACTTTTGCCTTTTCATTTGCAAATATCCCTCTTCTGTGATGTGATTACTGGCATCCTCTCCTTTGTTTTCTGTAAAAGGTAACCACCTAAAGCAACCTGTGCATAGTAAATGAGGACCATCATGTAATGTGCCGAGAAACCCAATAAAGGGCCAGTCACAGCAAGGGCCAAGGCTTTTGCTCCCCTTGAGAGAAAAGCCATGCTGTTCCTTTTCCTCCACCAAACTCAGGAGTCCATGTGAATGTCTCATTTCATTCATAATGATGCGGACACTGCGGGAGGTGTCCACATGACACAAGTGAAAACCTACTTTTGCCCACCATATATATATCATATATAATATTGATATAATATTACATTCAATATTATTTTGTACTAGTTTCAGGTGTACAGCATAGTGGTTAGACAATCATATACTTTACAAAGTTGTCTCCACAATATTTCAAATACCAACCTGGTACCATACATAGTTATTACAATATTATTGACTGCATTTCCTATGCTATAATTTATATCCACCTGGCTATTTTGTAACTACTAATCTGTACTTCCCAAATCCTCCACCTTTTCTACCCATCCCCCCAACCTATCTCCCTTCGGGCAATCATCAGTATGTTCTCTGTATCTATGAGTGCTTTCGTTTTGTTTATATTGTTCTTTAGATTTTACATATAACTAAAATCATATGGTGTTTCTCTTTCTTTGACTGACTTATTTCACTTAGCATAATACCCTCTGGGTAGATCCATGATATTGCAAATAGTAGGATTTTTCCTTTTTTATGGCTGAGTAATATTCCACTGCATATATGTATTACAACATTTTTTACAAATTGGTAGCTTCCATATCTTGGCAGCTTCAATATCTTGGCTATTGTGAATAACTCTGCAATGGACATGAGGGTCATACATTCTTTCATATTAAGTGCTATGGGTTTCTATAGATATTTACCCATAAGAGGAATCTCTGGGTCGCAAGGCAGTTTCATTTTTAATTTTTTCAGTAACCTCTATAGAGTTTTCCATAGTGGCCACACCTATCTGGCCACACCTATCTATATTTTTTCCAACAATACATGAGGATTTTCTTTTGTTTGCATCCTCACCAGTACTTGTTTGTTGATTTATTGATGATAATCATTCTGAAAGGTGTGTGGTGATATCTTGTGGTTTTAATTTGCATTTCTCTGATTAGTGATGTTGAATATTTTTTTGTAGTACTATTGGCCATCTCTATGTCCTCTTTGGGGAAGTGTTTATTGAGGTCCTCTGCTCTGTTTTAATTTGGCTCTTTGTTTTCTTGGTGTTGGGTTGTCTGAGTGCTTTACAAATTTTTTATATTAACCTCTTAGCAGATGTATTATTTGCAAATACGTTCTTTCATTCAGGAGGCTTTCTTTTGTTTTTGTTAATGATTTACTTTGATATGCAAAAACTTTTTAGTTTGATATAGTCTAATTTGTTTTTTTGTTTGTTTGTTTCCATTGCCTGAGGAGATACATCAGAACAAATATTGCTAAGAAAAATGTCTGAGTTTATGAGTTTTTTCCTATCAGTTTTATGGTTTTGAATCTTACATTTAAATCTTTGATCCATTTTGAGTTTATTCTTGTATATGGTGTAGAAAGTGGTCTAGATTTATTTTTAAATGTATCTGTGTAATTTTCCAAACACTGTTTATTGAATGAGGTATAGACTGTCTGTACCTCATGTTATGTTCTTGCCCCCTTTGTCAAAAATTAATTAAGCATAGTGGTGTGGGTTTATTTCTGGGCTCTGTAGTCAGTTCTATTGATCTAATGCAGGGGTGTCAAACTCATTTTCACTTGGGGGCCACATCAGCCTCATGGTTGCCTTCAAAGGGTCAAATGTAATTTTAAGACTGTATAAATGTAGCTACTCCTTAACTGTTAAGCAGTTGAAATTACATTCAGCCCTTTAAAAGCAAGCATGAGGCTGATGTGGCCTCCAGTGAAAATGAGTTTGACACCCCTGATCTAATGTATGTTTTTATACCAGTAGCATACTGTTTTGGTTACCATAGCCTTGTAGTATAGTTTGATGTTAGGTACTATGATACCTCCAACTTTGTTCTTCTTTCTCAAAATTGCTGTGGCTATTCAGGATCTTTTATGTTCCATATAAATTTTAGTTCTAGTTCTGTTAAATAGACCATAGGTATTTTTATAAGAAGTGCAGTGAATCTGTAGCTTGCTTTAAGTACTATGGACATTTTAATGATACTAATTTTTCATAGCCATGAGCATAGTATATCCTGACATTTATTTGTATCTTCCTCTCTTTCTTCAGTGTCTTACGATTTTATGCATACAGGTCTTTCACCTCCTGGGTTAAAGTTATTCCTAGGTGTTTTATGTTTTTTTGCTTTTGATACAATTGTAAATGAGATTATTTTCTTAGTTTCCAATTTTGATAGTTTATTATTGGTGTATAAAATGAAATTGATTTCTGAATATTTATTTTGTATTCAGCTACTTTACTAATTCATTTATCAATTCTAGTAGGCTTTTGGTGGAATCTTTAGGGTTCTCTATGTACGGTATCATGCCATCTGCAAATAATGACAGTTTTACTGCTTCCTGTCAAATTAGTATGTCTTTTATTTCTTCTTCTATTCTGGTTTTGTGCCTAGGACTTCCAGTACTAAGTTGAATAAGAGTAGTAATAGTTGACATCCCTGTTTGTTTCTGATCTTAAAGGAAATGCTTTTAGTTTTTCCTCATTGAGTATGTGACCTGTGTGTTTGTCATATACGGCCTTTATTATGTTGAGGTTTGTTCCTTCCTTTCCACTTTGCTAAGAGTTTTTATCATAAATGGGTGCTGAATTTTCTCAAATGCTTTTTATGCATCTATTGATATAATCATATTATATTTACCTTTCATTTTGTTTATGTGGTGTATTATATTAATTGATTTGTGATATTGTACCATCCTTGTGTCCAAGAAATAAATCCCACTTGTTCATGGTATATGCTCTTTTTAATGTATTGCTGAATTTAGTTTGCTAATATTTTGTCAAAGATTTTTGCATCTGTGTTCATCAGGGATATTGGCCTATAATTTTCTTTCTTTGTAGTGTTTTTATCTGTTTTTTGAATTAGGATAATGCTGACCTCATAAAATGAGCTTGGATGTCTTTCCTCTTCATGAATTTTTTGAACTAGTTTGAGGATAGAAATTAGCTCTTTTAATTAAAGTTTGGTAAAATTCACCTGTGAAGCCATCTGGTCCAGGACTTTTGTTTGTTGGGAGTTTTTTGATTACTACTTTGATTTCATGTGTTGTAATAGGTGTGTTCAGATTTTGTTTCTTCTTGATTCAGTCTTGGAAGATTGTAAGATTCTAGGAATTTTTTAATTTCTTCAAGGCTGTCCAATTTGTTGGCATACAGTTGTTTGTAATATTTTATTATGATCCTTTGTATTTCTTAGTGTCAATGGTTACTTCTCTTTCATTTCTGATTTTACTTGTTTAGGACCTCTCTTGCCCTTTTTTTGCTTGATGAGTCTAGTTAAAAGTTTATCAATTAAAAAAAATATTTTAAAGTTCCAGTTCTTGGTTCACTGATGTTTTGTATTGTTATTGTTTTAGACTTTATTTTTTATTTCCTTTTTGATTTTTAAAAATATTCTTAAAATTTATTTCTAGAGAGAGGGGAAGGGAGGGAGAAAGGGGGAGAGAAACATTAATGTGTGGTTGCTTCTTGTGGGCCCCCAACTGTGGACCTGGACCACAACCCAGGCATGTGCCCCGATTGGAAATCGAACCAGTGACCCTGTGGTTCACAGGCCACCATTGAATCCGCCGAGCCACACCAGCCAGGGCTATTTCCTTTTTGATCTTTATAATTTATCTCTTTTTGCTCACTTTGGGCTTTGTTGTTTTTTTCTACTTCCCTTAGGTGTTAAGTTAGCTTTTTCTTGTTTCTCAGTAGGCCTGTAATGCCATGATTTTCCCTTTTAGAACTGCTTTTGCTGTGTCAAGTAGATTTTTTGTTGTGTTTTCATTTTCATTTGTGTAAAAGTATCTTTTGATTTTTCCATTGTTCTCATTGTTAACCCACGGATTGTTTAGTAACATGTTAGTGCTTACGTGTTTATGTGTTTTCAGTTTTTTCTTGTAATTGACTTCTTGATTCATTTCATTATGTTCACAGAAAATGCTTGATATGATTTCAATCTTCTAAAATTTATTGAGACTTGCTTTGTGTCCTAAGATGTGGTCTATCCTACAAAATGTTCTGTGTGCATTTGAAAAACAAATGTATAATCTGCTGCTTTGGGGTAAAATACTCTGAAAAAATCAATTAAATCCAAGTGATCTTGTATATCATTTAAAGGTGCTGTTTCCTTGTTGATTTTCTGTCTGGAGGATCTTTCCATTGATGGTCAATTATGTGTTAAAATCCCCTACTATCACTGTGTCACTGATAATCTCTTCTTTTATGTCTGTCAAAATTAGCTTTATATATTTAGGTGCTCCTATGTTGAGTGCATAAATGTTTACAAGGTTTATATCCTCCTGTTGGAATCCATTTATCATTATGTAATATCCTTCTTTGTCTCTTTTTATAGCCTTTGTTTTAAAGTATATTTTGTTTGATATGAGCTCTGTCTCAGGTATAAAATTTCTTTTTCATGAAATATCTTTTTCTGTCTCTTTATTTTCAGTCTTCTTTGTCTTTAGTTTTGAGGTAGGTCCCTTGCAGACAGCATTTATTTGGGTCTTTATTTCTAATTCATTCAGCTGCCCTATGTCTTTTGACTAGAGCATTTAAGTCATTTACATCTTAGGTGATTATCAACAGGTATGTATTTATTGCCTTTTATGTTTATAACTATGTTCCCCTCTTTTTTCTTCTTACTTTGCTTTTTAAAATATATTTTATTTGACTATGGTATTACAGTTGTCCATATTTTCTCCCCTTTATTCACCTTCACCTTGTACCCCCCTCCCATCATCATTCCCCCACCTTAGTTCATGTCCATGGGTCATACATACAAATTCTTTGGCTTTTCCATATCCTATACTATTCTTAACCTCCCCCTGTCTATTTTCTACTTACCATTTATGCTTCTTATTCCCTGTACCTTTTCCCCCATTCTTTCCCTGCCCCCTCCCCACTGATAACCCTCCATGTGATCTCCATTTCTGTGAATCTGTTCCTGTTCTAGTTGTTTGCTTAGTTCATTTTTGTTTATGTTTTTGTTTTCTTAGGTTTGGTTATTGATAGTTGTGAGTTTGTTGTCATTTTACTGTTCATATTTTTGATTATCTTCTTTTTCTTTGATAAGTTCCTTTAACATTTCATATAATAAGGGCTTGGTAATGATGAACTCCTTGAACTTGATCTTATCTGGGAAGAACTTTATCTGACTTTCCATTCTAATGATAGCTTTGTTGGAGAGAGTAATCTTGGATATAGGTCCTTGCCTTTCATGCCTTTGAATACTTCCTTCCAGTCCCTTCTTGCCTGTAAGTTTTCTTTTCAGAAATCAGCTGATAGTCTTTTGGGAACTCCTTTGTAGGTAACTGTCTCCTTTTCTCTTCCTTTTTAAAGATTTTCTCCTTCTCTTCAACCTTGGGTAATGTAATTATGATGTGTCTTGGTGTGTG
>PVKM010027932.1:0-18540 GCA_004027735.1 Carollia perspicillata
GGGGAGTTGCCTCCCAGTTATGTCTTGGGTGGAAGTCAAAGCAAGGCCATAGCTATTTAACATATCTATGAACCCAGTTAAAGGCTGTAGATATGTTAAATGACCATGCCAGAGGTTAGCTGCAAAGCTATTGCTATGCAAAACAGCTCTCAATGGCCCTGCTCCATTTGTCCCTTCCCCCAACTCACACCTGTGGGGGGAAGGGGTGAGGACATTTTAGTATTTCCTGGACACCTTGGGTTCTGGACCCCATTCCAAATTCCTTTTTGGGGCCCTCCTCTTGGCTGCACCCTGTATCACTTTGACATAGCCCGAGTCCTCATTCTGTCTGTGAGACGACTCCTAATCTCTTGGCTGCCTTACTTCCCCTGCCTGACTTAAGCCTGAAACAATGCTAGTGGTGGGTGCTGCCTGGTGCTGGAAAGGGCGGGTTCCCTAAGGCGATCAGACCTAAGAAAGAAGATGTAAAATCCTGTGAAACCTGCTTTGTTTAGAGTGCTCTCAATTAAATAAGGGTCCAAGAAAGAAGTGAGTTTGTTCCTCAAAGTTTTATGGCTCTTTAGCTATCTGACCCTGACTCAAAATGGACCCTCAGAGTTCTTTTTGTTTGATTCTCACTGCCTGATAATGATTAATGAGCTTTACCTGTATTCTTGTGTAAAACAAACCCAATAAAAGCTTGTCAAGGCAAGGGTCAGGGCGCTCCCCCTCCTTGATGGAGTAGGTGTGCTGTCCCTTTTCCTCCACGGGACTCGGTAGTCCGTGTGAATGTCTTGTTTCTTATCCATAATGCCGTGGACACTGTGGGCCAAGTGTCTGTGTCATTGTAGAATTTTATTTATTTTACCTGACTACTTACATTTTGGTCATTCGATTTCTTATGTTTTATTTTTGTGTATACTTGGTCAGGTAAGTACTGTGATTAGTAAATGATTCACTGGAGTCTTCTAGCGCAGGAGGCATTGGCAATGCTGTGAGCACCACCAGCTCTCCACTTCACATTTATAAACGTTGGCATGAAGGCAATGGCACCTGTTTTGGGTTCTCTTGAAAAACTATAAATTTTTGGAAAATTGAGCTAATATTATTCTTTTAATATACATATGAGATGTATATTATATTCTAGTCATCATCTATGAAGGAACTGCAAAAATGACCTGAAGGTTAAGTTTAAGACTAGAAGTACTTTACTTGAATCATGACTTATTTCTCTAATACATTAATATATCAGAAGATTTTGTTTTATCAGTGTTCTCCAAAGTGTAAGAATGAAATGCAAACAAAACCAAGACATTCTCTTCCTTACACTCGCTTTCTTTTTGAGAAAAGCAAGGTATAATGCACTTCTTGTTATTTCTGAAGCAAGGATACATGTTTACTTGAGAATCCATATGCTGTGGTTCTAAATTCCACTTGGGACCCAGGCACGGACAGTGTTCATGGAAGTGTGTATGTGGATTACTGTTTTAAGGTAAACGTATGAGGATATCAAGTATGAATTAACTATATTCATGGACTTTCCCAGTATAAAAATACATTTTTATTCATTAAATGTAATGTTATGTTTGCAGCACCAACTGACTCTTTATAATCACTTAAGATCTGAATGTGAAACTGGGCTCCTCATACGTAATCTGAGGCCACAAATATTATCTATCTGGATCCTGTTGCTTTTTAAAGATGTGATGGAGCAGAGTGTTCTGACTAATTATTACCTTCCTAGGCCTCACCCAGCACAGGTTGTTACAGCCCTCGTCTATTTGTAACAAAGAAAACTTGGTGATTATTGGCAGGCTTTCAAAATCCCACATGAGAGAAAGGACCATGAGAGAGGCTTTCTGATCTTAACTATTTTATAAATCCCAAAGCGAGATGTTTCAAGAGAGACTAATTTTTGGAGACTCTCAAGCAAGAGAGGTCTCCACCCAGGTCCCTTTCTTCTGCAAGAGCAAAAACATTTCAGCCCCAGTGGAGTCTCTGGGGAGCCTCCAGTGACAGGGAGGCTTCTTTTCTTAGCTGGCGTAGGCAGAAGAGGTGGGCATGTAGGCGCCTCAATGTGTTGGTATCTGCAAAAGATTAGTGAGATCCAAACTGTACAAAGGCTGTGGGGTGGATGGAAGAGATGCCGGTACTGACTAACTAAACATAAGGAAAAGAGGTTAAATGCAATTACCGATTTCTGATTCTAGAGAGAATCAATTGATAAATTCCACATGTTACAAACACACCACTATAACTTGTCTTCCTTACTCTAAAATATTCATTATTTTTTATGGATCTGTTAAGATTCTTGAATAATAACAGTTTGCTGCTTCTGTATTGACTAATACCAGATAACTTTTTCAGGGTATCCTGCTAAAAACTCCCTCTTTTTCTCCCTGTTTTTTCTCCATCATGATAACTTAGACCAATTCCTAAAAGAACACCACTTGGCTGATTTCCATCTGGCATTCTTTCCCTCTTGTCACTGAAAAGTGTGAAGTCTAGATTTTAATGCTATTTTAAAATAAATCCAACTCAGTTTAACACCAGTTTTTCCTGTTTGTTTTTTTAAAGATGGTTTTTAAAAATACTTTATTTTATTTTTACAAGGAGGGGAAGGGATGGAAAAAGAGAGGGACAGAAACATCAATGTGTGGTTGTCTCTCACACACTCCCCCATACTGGGGAGCTGGCCCACAACCCTGGAGCAGGTGTGTGACCTGACTGGGAATTGAATCTGTGACCCTGTGTTTCGCAGGCTGGGGCTCAATCCACTGAGCCACACCAGCCAGGGCTCTTTTTTTGCTTTTTGTTTTTAATATAAGCAGTTACTTTTTTCTGTGGAAATAATAAACATAACTGTGGGCTCTAACTGGGTAGAATCAGATAAAACCAAATTGTAGAAATATAGGATCACTAATTTCTAGTAATCTTCTGTAGGCTTGAGAATACAAATGTGTTACATGAAAGTTCTGTCTATGCAGAAGAATTGAGTGTTGTACACATGGATAATCAGAAAACTGTCAGGACATGTGTTGCTTTCGTACACACATTTTGTATTTATTCTTTTGCAGATGATACCTAAAATTATCATGATATGGAATTATGAAAAAACTCTCAACTTAGAAGTCTCTGTCAGTGACTAATTGATACTATATGTAACCCATTTTAAAAGCAAACAAAGCTCCCACCTGGTAATTCTATTAATGGCTTCTATATTAAAATGGCTCTTGGTCCTCAAAAAGAAAATACATAGTTATGAAATATTCATATTCATGCTCCTATTGAAAAGCTTACAAATGTGTTTAGAAAATTAGTTTATCATTCCTTTTCTCATCCTTTATTAAGCCTAGAAGCTTTTAAAAGATCAAATTGGATTGATGATATAGCTACATATACTTGACAGAATGAAAAAAAAGCAATCATCTAAATAAACCAAGGCGAGCCCTGGCTGGTGTGGCTCAGTGGATTGAGTGCTGGACTGCAAACCAAAGAGGCACCAATTCGATTCCCAGTCAGGGCACATGTCTGCGTTGTGGGCCAGGTCTCTGGTTGGGGGTGTATGAGAAGCAACCACACATTGAAATTTGTCTCACACTCTTTCTCTCTCCCTTCCCCTCTCTCTAAAAATAAATAAATAAAATCTTAAAAAATATAAATAAAGGAAAAAAAGAAACATTCATAAGTAATAATTTGGATAACAGTATCAACTCCCCCCGTCACCCTTGCCTCCGACTGCCTGCACTGCCCACTGAGGAATTTATAGGTCTTACATACACAGGTGTCCCCACTGAAAAGAGAGAAAGGGAAGTGCTAATCCTGATCTTGTTATTTTGAAACACTTTGACCTTGAGCAAAACTCTGCATATCTCTGAGACTCTGTTTCTGGGGTGTTCAAATGTGAGAAAATCCTCTGCCAGTCTTTAGTGCTGTTATGAAGAACTCAAGAAATGAAGAATGTGAAAATGTTTTGGAAAAGTAAGTCCTCCGCAGGAGGCAGAGAGACTGTGCTTGCAGGCTTCTGAAACGGGGCAGTCTGTATCACCCATCAACGAGAGTGTCTTATCTCCGAGGAGCAGGAGCATGGGGAGTTGCCCTGGCATCTCCCCGTGCTCCTTTATTATGGGCCTTGGGGTTTTGTGAGCATTCTCTAACCTGGCATCTCCTGTTAGCCTTCAGCCTTGATGTCCTAGCCACTCTCTCTGCAGAGGCAGAATGGGTTGGTCTGCTTTACATTACACGTAGCACATACTGTGTGCCCCCGATGCTTTCACATCTTTTCGGATTTTGCCATGCCATTTCACTCCTACTTGCCTTTTTATGTCTGGAGTGCAAATTCCTGTTTTCTTCTGATGCCATCTTGTTCTTCAACGTGAAGGTCAACTCTTTGGGGTAGGATTACAGGTGATTTTTTTTTACCTTTTCTGTTCTTTACTTTTTTAGTTCTCTCTCATAACTTTTATCATTAAAAATATCAGTTGAAGATTTTATCAACAACAGACTGGAGTACTTCACTTGAAGCCTGGCTCAGGGTTAGGAGCCCCTCTCCTGTGTGTCCCCAGCACAGACGCTCCCCTCTCCTAGTCATTATTTGAGTCTAATATAATGGACGGTTGGTCTCACTAGATTGAGACCTTCTGGGACATGTAGTCATTTATGTCCACTAAAAGAACTGTATGTCTTATTACATTAAATGAATGGAGATAACAAGTTCAGTTTTGCACATACAGGGTGCGGCAAATAAAGGTTTACAGTTGTTCCTGTGGAAAATAATCCAATAATTAATAAATAAATAACGCAAGAATAAACCCTGCGTTTTGTGTACTCACAACCATAAACCTACATTGCCCCATCGTGTATATAGAATCTATAAGTTATCTTACTGCTGAAAGTGCTCCACAAAGGCAGAGAAGCCTAGGGTCCATGAAAGTCAGTGTGGCCCTGACCTGGGGGTAATAGGTCAGAGGTCAGGAAAATATTCAAAACACCTGAGTTGGACCTTGAACTACATTTAACATTTCGCTAGGTAAAGGAGAGGTGTGTCATGTAGGGAGAAAGATTAGCCAAAGGCGAGGCCCAGACTTGTGAAAGTATTGGGTGAGATAATTCAGGAGATGCACAAGACATGTCTCCAAATTAGGGTTTTCAGTTCAGTGGACAGAGGCAAATGCATGCAAAGGGCAAGTTACATAACAGGAGACAAGTGCCTATTCCAAGAATGGGAAATAAGGCATCTGCTCCTGAAGAATTAAGGTTCCTGAGGATTAAAGTGTTACAACTAGAAGGTTTAAATAACTGTTTAAACAAGTCTACCATTGTAAAATTTTTAATCTTCTGGTGTATCAAAAGTATTAGGGAGTAAGATAGGTGGTAGTATGTTTTGGAGACTATTTCCAAGCCCTAAAATCTTTACATATCAAACTATGAATATACCACTATTTGCTTTATTATTTTGAAAATATTACCTAGAAATATAACACGTCAAAATTACATGTAAAATAATGTAATCATTTTCCCTTCAGAAATTCTCTCAATATCAGTTGAATGCTATAGTCAAATATGAATTCTTAAATCCATTGTGTAAAATATGTACTAATAAATCAATAAACATTCCTTTCTAGAACAAATTCAGTATCCAAATTTGACAACTGAAACATAGCAACTTATATTGCTGAATTCTATTAAACTATTTTTAAAATTTTAGAGCATAAAATAAAACTTTATTCTAGTATACACTATTGTTTTCCCAATCCAGCTTTAATTCATTTTTTAAAGGGTATGTTTTTTTCTATATTCTTTAAACCTTATCCTCCGTACTGTCTCTTTCTTTCCTCTCCCTGATATTATGAAGGGAAAACATTATGCATCTAGTTTATTTTGAGAGAATAACACTAAGGCTACTTACATTCTTGCTATTATAAAAGCTGTAGTGACTAGCAGGTAAGCTGGTGAATTTAATTTTTCAACTAATTAAACACGCACACATTAAATTCTCTAACTGTCATAAATATAATCAGGCCTTTAATTACAAAATGAAAGAAACATAATTCTAAGCATTATGAGGATCTACTGGGCTTCTGGTGGTTCACACAGTTAGGGAGAAGAGGCAACTCAATCAGAATGCCAGAGCTGTTTCTTGAACAGAACTTTTGCAAATCTATCAAACTGAGCATATAGGAGAACCTTTGAAAAGAAAGGAGTATGCCTTTTTTTATGGTAGGTCATAGCATTATTTTTTAACCTAAAGGATACCAGCCTCTCTTATGAAAAAGTAGTTGGACTGTCAGATATTGCAATCTATGTTCTTAAATATGGAGAAAAAATATAGCTTTTAAAACCCTCCTTTCCATTTGTTGCATATTTAGTTGTAACTCTGAAAGTTTTAGAGGGGATGCAAACAAAGATATTAATAAAAATTGAACTACTCATTTTGGAATGTCATTCACTGGGTGATTTTACAAAATCCCATAAATCTCTGGATGCCTTATAATAAATGTAATTTATTCACACGAGAAAATATTGTGTCAGCAAAACAGTGTGCTGAAGGCAGGGACCATAGGGCTGTATAATGCACAGTCCCTGTCTTCAGGAAGTTTGTCGTCTGGGAAGGGAAACAGAAGCACGGTATGATGTGACTAATGTTGTGCCCCACAGTGTAGAGGAAAGACACTGAACTTAAGGGGAAAAGGAGTTTGCTTCAAGGAAGTAAAGTTCACCTTGGCCACAGTTTTGTAAAGTGACATGCATAGATTAATCTATGTCTTCAGTTATAAAGTTTTGACTCTGTGTGTATATACATAAGTTTTATGTTTGGATAAGCAAATGTACTTTAATGTCTTCCTTCTTATTACTGTTTTTTACACGTAGGTAACAGTTATTTACATTATCCATAGGTCATGTTCATGTATATGTGTAAATATCCACATTTACACATAGGTAATGTAGGCATATACATATATTAAATAGGCAATATACCTTTATTAGATAGATATACATATATAAAAGAAGAAATCAAATATCGTTGTAAACACACTTTGGACTTTTTTTTGTTTTGCCTTTCTAAAATATTCTGTAGTTTCACACTGGTAAACAGTAAAAAGTTCATTATTCATCATATGAATTTCTAGTGGTGGCTCATTTGGTTATGATTTCCTTCAGTTTATTTTGCTCTCTAATGAATTGTCTTAAAACTGTGAAATACAGTCTCAACTTTATTTTAGTTGCCCTTTCTTTTCTGAACATTATTATTGGTGGTATTTTTCATCCTGCTGAAGGTTAAAGAATGTATTTCCGTACCTAGTTAAATTCTCTGTACATGAGGAAGTCCATTCGCACCAGCCATTTCTGTCGCATTTTGTCACCATTCATTGCACTGCTGCTTAACAGCCGGTACAAAGACGCAGAGAGACAAATCGCACAAGTCCTCCCTTCTTGTGGAAGATGGCCAGGGCTTGCCATGTTGATGTAAACTTTATATAATTTATTAATTAAATACATTCTTTAGGCTTTGGAATAAGTTGCTGGCTGCTCACATTTAATTCTTAATGTAAGATTACAAGAGTAGATTAAAGTTATTTTATATTATAGTTTTTACTAAAACAAATATGTTAATTAAAACTCATGAATTGAGCACTGGCTTTCTTATATTACATTTCATGTGATGGGGGTATAAACAATAGTATAAGGTTATCCATGTATTAATTTTTCTCAAAGCTGTATAGAGAGTGCAGCTTTGAGACAAATTAATAAGCACAAAATAGATAGCAATATACAATAATAGGGAAAATAAAGCTAGACTGTGTGTGATATGATGAAAACTATAAATATATATGTTCATTTCTATCCATGAGTACAGATTATTAATGTATGTATGTGTATATAAAATGAAAGAAACTAAAAGGAAATACATTCAGTATCTCACTATAGATACAATTTAGAGGAAAGAGTATTTGAAATATGCAAGTGAATTTATTCAATAAATTACTACTGGCTATCTCTCTGAATTATGTAGGGACACTTCAGTGAGGCACCTAACTATTAATTATTAATCTGCAATGTTTTGTCGCTGAATCAGTTATTTTGTTTATCCCATTAAAATATCATTTTGTCTTTTTTTATGGTAAACTCAGAAAAATATGTTCTGTTAAATTTGTCCACATGGTCTTCAAAGGTATTTTAAAATATATTATACACATTTAAAGAAATTCAACAAATGTTGGATTCTCTTTTGAATTTTTTTAAAGATTTTATTTATTTAGTTTTAGAGAAGAAAAGGAGAGAGAGAGGGAGAGAAACATCAATGTGTGATTGCCTCTCACACACTTTACTGGAGATCTGGCCTGTAACCCAGGCATGTGCCCTAAACTGGAAATTGAAGAGCGACACTTTCCTCAATCCACTGAGCCACACCAGCCAGGGCTCTCTCTTGAGTTTTGATATAATGCTGCTAGTGGCATATTTTCCTTTAAGATATATTTTCAGTTCTAAAATCCCTGAAGTACTTCTGTCTTGCAGTAATTGACTTTGTAGAGAAACCCTTAAAGAAGAATTAAAATTTAAAAGGTGCAATTTCCAGCACATTTTCTAGTGTCAAGTTTTGACACTGACCTTTTAAAACATGTAAGCAGGGACTTTCCTATTTAATTACGTTGCTTTTTAAAAATTAAATCTGTATTTTAATTTTTCACAAAATAAGGTGAATTTTTTGAATGAGATTTATTTTACCTCTCTTAGATTTTGGGAGTTCAGAATGCAAAATCTTAACATGGGAATTAAGAATTATTTTTGAGACTTTTTTTAATCTCTTCATTAAGGCAGTAGAAGACAGCATATTTGTTCTCCAAATAGGGATTGTATATTGTATCAAAATGTATGTCTACCTTTCAAGATAAGGTCTTTTGACTGTTTTTTTTAATTAGATAATTGGAGTAACATTGGTCAACACAATTATGTAGGTTTTAAGGCTACAATTCTGTGATGCATCATCTGTATATTGCATTGTGTGTTTACTACCCAAAGTCAAATCTTCTTCCATTGCCATGTATTTGACTCCCTTACCTTTTTACTATCTTCCTTCAATCCCCCTTCCCTTCTGGTAACCACCCTATTGTTGTCTATATCTATAAGTTTTTGTTTTTTCATTTTTTGCTTTCAGATTTTTTAGTATATACCACATCTTCTTTATCCAATCATCTATCAAAGGACACTTAGGTTGTTTCCATGTGATGGGCACCGTGAATAATGCTGCAATGACCACAGCAAGAGGTGCACACAGCCCACACGTGGGGGTGGTGAGGATTGCACTAGGAACCTCTGGGACAACTTCAAGCATACTAGCATTTGCATCATGGGGGTGCCAGAAAAGAAGAAAGAGAGAAGGAGGCCAAGGAATCAAAGACTTATGTGATAAAATAATGACAGAAAACTTCCTTAACCTGGTGAAGAAACTAGACACAAGTCCAGGAAGCCCAGAGAGTCGCAGATAAGATGAACCCAAAGAGGCCAACACTGAGACACATCATAATTAAAATGCCAGAGGTTAAAGATAAAAAGAGGATCTTAAAAGCAGCAAGAGAAAAAGAGCCAGTTATGTACACTGGAGTTCCCATAGACTGTCAGCTGATTTCTCAATTGAAATTTTGCAAGGCAGAAGGAATAGAATAATAGATGTTGGAATGATATAAAGCAAATGAAGTTTTAGGGACTTATGTAATTTGCTAAAGAATGTGCATTTTTCTTCTCCATTGGCTTTTATCTTCCAAAGTGACTATTCACACTTTAGGAAAATCAACAGGTCAGTGATGGTGTTTTTCAGAATGTTCTGGATTATTGTGAAAGGGCTTTCCTTCTTTGTTATCTTTTTGTACTGGGACATGCATATTATTGTATTGTTTTATTTCATTTTCTGCCATCTCTGCCACATGGCAAACAGTGTATAAAAAAAAATCTTAATTAGTTCTCCTGCTTCCAGCCCTGGCCCCTCTAGCAGTCTTCTTTTAAAACTGTAGTCAGAATAATTCTCATGTAATGTAGTTCAACTTACCCCTCTGTCTAGGAGCCGCTAGTGACTTCCTAACTCACTTCAAGTTAGGGCCAAAAGCTGCAAGACCTTGCATGATCTCTGACTTCCTCACATCTCCAACCACATCCCTGTCACTCATTCAGCTTGAGTCACCCTTGTCTCTCTGTTTCTGTAACAAGGCCAGATTCACCTCCTGTTCAGAATCTTTAAATCTGCTCTGCCCTCTGGGGTGTTTCTTCCAAATTCCCACATAGCTCAGTCTTTTTCTTCCTTCTGGTAATTTTATCGGTGAGGACTTTTTGACCACCCTGTTTTAAAGTGCACCTTTATCCTGTATCCTGAACACCCCACTTTTCTTCTTTCCCCCTCAAGTCCACTTGGGATATGTATGTATGTATATATATATATGTATGTACGCACTTAGGTATAGTGTGGTTTGTGTGTGTATGTGATATACCTATTTATTTGGCTTATTTCTCGCTCATCCATTAGAAGGCAAGTTCCATGAGATTAGGGATTTTTTCTTTTTTCTTTTCACTTCTGTATCTATTTACATACCATCATACCTAGCCAAGAGGACATATTCACTGATACCTGTTCTATTGAATAGGGAAATGATTTAGTGTTTTGGAGTGTCTGTATCACCACTTTACATATCAACTCAAGGCTTTAAAATCCACAAAGTGAGCCTTTTTTCCCTTCCATAATATGAAGCTGGCTGGTGTTAATTCTGATCACCAGATGATTTCTTTTTGCTTTGAGAGAGCAGCACTTTCCCTGGGAAGAGAACATAACCATTCTAGTTATCATAATTAATTCCATATAAATGCATATGTAAACAGGTATCCATAGTAACCACAGGATTTGCCCTATAGAACTGGAAAATTAAGACTAGTTTACACATGAAGACTTAAATGAGCATCTGTCTAATGCCTCTGTTTCAGACAAGACCTCTTTTCCTGGGAGTGTTTGAAGTAAAATCTTGAACAGCAGGTTCCCAGTGCAATGTTCTTTCCAGTATACACAGTATAATGACCCCAGGAAACTGGCCCTGAAGGAATAACATGACTAACAAATAAGCATGACAAGACCTGGGAACCAAAGGATTACTGGCAGGAAAGATTGCAAAACAGAGGCCAACAGTGAGAGTAATAGTCTCTCCCCTTTTCTCCTATATAACCTCATTGATCCTCACTGTAGTCATTCCTATGCCTGACCATTCTGGCTTTCTATCTCCTGACTAGAAAGGGAGGGGCACTTTTCAGGGGTCATCATTCCTGTTGAGCTGTGGCCCACAGAACACAGAACATTGACAGGCGGTTTCTCTTAAGATGGTGTGTTTCTTGATGTCTTTGAGGGAAGAAGAGCTATGCCTTATCATGGATGAGGTCTTTTAGAAATTTCCTATTGCACATACCAAGAGCTTCAGTGTAAAGTATGTCTTGTAGGGAGGAAAGTCAGTATGAAGAGGGCAAAAAAATGTGATGGAAGCCTGGCTGGCTGTGCTGCTGCTTTGAAATTAGAGATTTAAGTGGTTGGGCAGAGCGATGCTGCTTTTTCTAGATCCTTTAGATATGACCTGGTTTAAATGTATTCCATGAGGACTCTATTTCACTAATCTATATATATATTCTCCTGGGATCTGATAATGTTTGGGTGGATTGTGTGATTGTAAAAGAACTTTACATTGTTAGGGAAAATTGAACGGTTAAAGTAAAAATAGACTTTGTTGCCATTTTGCTAAGAACAAGTTAAATCATTTGTCTTCAGCCTGTCTTTCCCTGCCATTAACTTGATGCGAGTGTTATGTTATGATAGTTCCTTGAATAAGTAAGTTAAAGTTGGTTATGAAATCATTTGTTTGGTGATTTTTTTCTCACATAATTTTCAATATGTAGAAATTTTCTCTAACAAGGTATGGTGAATTTTCTCTAGCTAGGTATGGTGAATAATCAAGCTTAACCAAAGAGCTGATCTATTTTTGGAAAGTAAATCCTCTAGAAAATTATATTAGATTTTTGGAAGGAGATAACTATGGGTAATGGGACCTCTTCTGTCTTGAAGATAGCTCAGAGGATAAGGCATCTCATAAACAATTTCTAAACAAGGACTAGGGAAGACACATAGAGTAGATATGAAATATGTTGTGTCTTTTAAGAGCACTGCTAGTATGTTAATGGCATCTTGGATACTCATAAAAACAATGACAAGAACAATTAAGATAGTAAAAGGGTTCTAACAGGTCAAGATTTAACATTTAAAATAATAGTCTTGGACTTTTTTCGTTAAAAAAATTTAGGAAGCTTGATGATTGCAAAATCTTTTTGCTATTAAGAAAAACAAAATGAAGAAAAAGAGAGGATAACATCAACACTTTCACAACAGGTCCAAAGTTTCAAAACAAATAATACTGTAAAATACATTTTTTGTTGAGAGAATGTCTTCATGTATAAAAAAGCCCCTGAAGGTCTGTGAATTCCTAGCTTATCTTTGTTTTCACACTTCTGACTCAGGCAATTAAAAAAAAATCAAAACAGTTCTTTTGGCACCCTCTAGGAATATGTGAAAAAGTGACATATTACTCTGAATGATTCTTTATATTTGCATAAATTTGACCTCTGAGAAAACAGTGTGTTCTACAAGAGGTGGTATATTTGACCAATACGTGTCTATGAAGAACCATATGGACACCAAGAAGTGAAGGATGATAAATCGTATTCAAATGAATTTAAAAATAGTAATATATTATTCTGATGAGAAACTGAACATATTATTGTGTCGAAAAAAACTCCCACAAAAACTTATTTTAGGTAAACAAGAGTCGCTTCTTTTTTAAGGAGTTAAGAAGTTCTGAGAATATGTAGGTTATAACTAACACATCAACCTGTCTTCAGTAAAATGACACTCAGAATAAAGAAAATGCAGTTCATCTAGGAACCCATGGGATTGGCGGGGAGTGACACATTTTAATATGAATGTCAACAGTTTGTTTTAAATATGACCTGCCGATGTGCAAAAACACATGGCCCATTTGTGGACTATTCGCAAAAGCACAATAGATTACTGGGGCTTGCTAATGATAATACAGAGGGAAAATACAGTCTTGCAAAAAGGAGTTGTAGTAAAAAATAACAAACAAACAAACAAACAAAATTGGGAGGTCGTTATTGGGTTCTGCAGGGTACTTTCGGTACCTGTTCCCACTACTGAGTTCCTTACAATTGAAGGGTTTTCTCTGCCTCATTTAAAAAAAATTGTACCAATGGCTTAACTTTTGATATCATGTCATCATCACAATAAACAACATTTCACGAGTACCTGTCATAAGCCAGGTATTTGTGCTATAGACTTGTGACTTTGTGAGATAGGTGCTATTCTCTGACCACTTCACAGAAGAAGGAACTGAAGCTTAGAGAGCTAATAAGTAACTTGCTCCGTGGCCTTGTAGCAAGTGAACTACAGCACTGGATTCAAACTTATGTCCGTCTGATTTTGAAGATGAAGTCTTTACCAATCTGTCTGTGTTCCCTCTACAGACACTGAAAAATCACCAAAAGTGATAACTCCGCATTCTTAGCCAAGCGCTGATCTGAAAAGAGTTTCATTCATTTCTTCGTGTGAGAGGGTTTCCAGAAGAACTGATCTGCAGGGAAAGAGGTCAGCCCAGTGTAGGCCTCAGAGTGAAAGTGAATGTGCAGTCAGTTCGACAGTTGACTCACGGTATTCAAGATACAGTTGTCTTAACTTGGCACAATGTCCAGAAAATATAAATGAGGTCGAGCTGGTTCTAGGATAAAGCAAGGGATTGTGGTCTTCTCCTGGTCTAATTCAGATGCTGGACAAAGATAGCCCCCTTCGCTCAAGATTTCCTACCACATAGGCTGGCCTGAAATGGAGATAAGGAAGCATTCCTTTGTTGCAAATGCACTTGTCTTCTTAAACAAAGACATGCCCTTCCTCCTCCACAGAGTTCTTTCACAATTTCTAATGAAAAATGGCCCGTGTTCATGGATGCCCGGGGTTCCATGTGCGGTGCTGTGTGCATGACAGGCGAATTGCCAGAATTTGAACCTTTCTATTGAAAGCCAAACCCATCCTTCTGCATACGATGTTATTGTGTCTAGGAATATTCACTTGAAATGGCTTCTGTATACGGATGTAACCAGAATAGAAACAGTGGGAAGGATAAAATATGTATCCCAGAGGCACTATTTAGAACCTTCTGAGCTATGTTCCACGATGCTTAGTTTTTATTAACGGTTAAATTTAGAGTTGGATAAATTGAGTTAAGCCCCATCACATAGCAGCATAGTAACTGGTGACAGCAAAGGATCGCTATCTCAGATACTGGCTGATAACACAGATAGAGTGAGTTTTAAAGGGCAGGCCAGTAACCCGAGCTTTGCCTCCCTCTTTCAGGCATGATTAATTAAACTCCTTGGTAGTGAGGTCATGGGAGTTCCCACCTCCACACCCCCAACCTAAGCAAATTCATTTTTAAAGAGCCTTTTCATTTATTTACAGGAATCGTCTATTGTTTAATTTCATTTTTACTGAGGATAATGAGTGAATTTGAAGCATGCCTAATGGAGGCCTGGATACTATTAGTCGTTTTATAGTGCAGACCACAGAATGCTAGGTTGGGAGTGTCACGTGCCACACCCAGAAACACATTCTCATTGTTATGTTGCATTAAACAGCCACAGCCTGGCCCCAACTAACAGTGAGCTGTGTAAAAGGTCGGGTGCTGGGTTTTCATCTTCTGTTGGTCTTATTATTTTCCTGGCTGATAAATGGTACTGTAAGCTGTGAAATAGCTATTTTGCATTCCTATGGGGTATTGTATGTATTTTTATGAATCTTTCTTGGCTTCCTCATTTGGTGCTTCTACCTTTGTATGGTAAAATTTTATATTTTTCAGCTAGACGTTTGAAGTACCCAGCTTTGAAGCATCAGTGCTTCCTGTGGTCATTGCACAAATACTCTCTGTTACAGAGTGCAGCTCCGGGGGCTGCTGTGGGCAGAGGACAATCTACACAAGGTTTCAGGGCCTTGGTGTGAGTCCGAGTCTAGCTCCCAGTTTTCCAGAGGACCCCTTTGACCCTTAGTCTTCCAGGGCTAACAGAAAAGCCTTCAGAAATAGGGTGAAGAATTAATTCTCTTTTCAGAGCAACAGAAGATTCCTTTACATGTATTATCCTTCTCTGCATTTGCCTGTTTTTTTTTTTTTTTTTTATGTTACACAGCAGTAAGAAGAAAGAAGAAAAGTAAGCATAATATAGCAAAGATAAAATCTTGTATATAGTAGCTGATGACAACACAGACATTACTAGAAATGAGTTTTGGACTGGTAGTAATGTAGTGAAGAGCTTGGTTGCAGTGTGTGAAACTTATAATAATTTAAAACATGGAAATCTTTTGTTTTGTGCAAGCTTTCGGGCACACTTGTATTTCCTAGATTTGATAACTCGGGTAACTTAACATTTAGCTGGCAAAAGTGTAGAGACAGGATTCGGGTATTTGGATTCTTCTCTTTCTGTTGTTGTTACTGCCTCTTATCCACTTCACTCTGATGCTCCTGTCCTTTGGTATTTTTCATAGCTTGACATGCAGCAGTAATGGTTCTATTAGTTTCAGCAAATCTGCTGAGCTTGCTTTTTGAAACAAGCATGTCGTCATCAGTACTTTTTTTTTTCATTTCCTTATTAGTATTATGCCCTTTCCTGACTCTGCAGGAGCCATCAGCTAGAATTAAAGTTTTTCTGCTAGACCTGTCCTTACTCTGTGCAAAATGATTATAGTCCATGATGCCACTTTCTTGCTGACAGCCACATACTGCTGAGATTACAATAAAGTCTCTGCAAACTTGAACATGATGCCACTTGGTTGTATGGGGAGCTCTGATAACAAGAACCATTTGAAGAAATGCCTTTCAGAAAACAGAATGTGATAGAGTCTCCTTGAAATCATATTATGGAAACTCCTGGTCCTTATTAGAGAGAGAATATCAGGCAGGGGCTAGAATCTTGGTGTTTAGAGTAGTTGAAAATCTAACAAACTCAAAAGATCCCCGAATGGGACAGGCTAACTCAGAACAGGTCTCAGAGTGCTGCCCCTGCAGCACAGAAAGCTCCCAGCCAAAATCGAGCATTTTCAATTTCACTCATTTTAGAGTTACCATTTACATCGCACTCCAAAAGTGTGTTTTTCTTGTTTTACTCAGTGAAAAACAGTTTCCTTCTATTCTTCAGTAAATTGGGAGTAAAGAACTGAAAATCTTAAAAGGCCAGTAAGTTAGCAGGGTTTTGGAGAAACACCAGGCACAGAAAAGGCAGGGCCCCTCTCAATGGTTATGTCTGCTACTGGGAATTTAAATTATTTCTTCCCTTCTTCCCTCATGCACGTGCTTTCTCTTCTATCACCTAGGACACATTTCTCTTTTAGCTCTTCTTTGCAATGGCTTTGGGAGTTTCCATTACCTTTTCCAAAGAGTGGACAAAATGACAGTATATGTTCTGAAATTCGATTTAACATTTTCCTGCAAGACTTCAGACCTGTGGTTGTGGTATTTTGCTAAGAAACAGTGAAGACAATTCAAAGACATTTTTTCTTAAAAATTAATGAATATTCAAATATTCTGTGTATGAATGGTATACCTTCACTTTGTAATTCAAAGATGAAGCTCCCCAAACCTGTCATAACCTTGTTCATAGAGAAATATGCCAAGTATTACTGAAGGATAAAGTAGTAAGACATTGCCTTGCCTTGGAGGAAGGGTCTGCTCTGGAGAGGAGAAGGATATTTGACCTTGATCATGAGTGTCATCTTGTCAGGCAGAGAGGATGAGGCAATAGAAAATTGATTTAGGACATACCAAAGATGTCAAACTCTGAGTATTCTGTTGTGTTTGTGGCAGAAGAAGCACAGGGCAGAATATTAGGGGAAGATACTGGGATGAAAGGTAACTCTGAGCTAACTGAATACCACAGAGGGATTTTGACTTTACCCTGTAGGGAATGAGAAGATCAATAGCTTATAAAGAGTAATTAATTCATTTGTATTATAGGAAGATTGCCCTGGCAGCAGGTAGTTTGGGCAGACAAAAGTCAGTGGCGAAGAGAATGGAGTAGGTCACTGAAGACAGGTGGCGAGCATCCTAACAAATCAAGGGGCCCTCATGAAGGAAGGCTGGGCGAGGCTCCCCAGGCAGAGGTGAGGCTGGATTTATGGGGGTTGGTGAGCAGACGTGGGTATGCTGCGTTCCTGAGGGCAGAGATGACGATTACTCTGTGTTCCTGTCTTGGGCAGTGGAGCAGATGGCGCTGACAATTCTGAGGTGAAGTGCACCGCCCCAGACGTTAGGTGATGCCACCACTGCGTTTCTTGCTCTTTCTGCTTCAGCGTCATTGAACCATGTCTTTCATGGACAAGGCATGTTACCTAAGTGATTCGTTTTTCGATGCTGGCCTTGAATATCTGGGGAATGAAGCGAAAGATTATCAAAGATATCATGTTTTTGTGCAGTGCAGAACCATTTCTAATTTGTCCTCTACAGAATGTTTTTATACAACATTCAGCTTGTTTTCTCAAGTCAGCTGTTAGCACTCCTCCCTTCGTGCATTGCCCATGACCTTTTAGGAATCCTAAGATAGATCAATGCCACATTTACATTTAAGGAACTACTTCATCAGAACCATATGGTTCATGATCGTCAGCAGAGCAGGAAAAGTGAACATGTCAGATCTGTGTTGTTACTGGTGCTTCTTGCTTAACTGCAGCTCTGACAGCATGGTGGCCCCGACTGGCTGCCTCTCTATAAAAACACACAGGGCGACCACAAGAGCCTAAACTTCTTTGGGGAGTTTGGAGAAGGAGCTACAGTGGTGAAAGTCTTTGGACCATTTTGAACATACCAAAAGATATTAATAAGCTTTCGTATGGCTATTTTCTTTCTTGCTTTTAAATTCTAAAATGGCAAGTCAGATGAGGCCAAGCATTGACTGGCTTTTTAAATGAATGTTTAATAAGATAGAGTGGCTGCCAGTACCTTAAAAGAGTAGGGAGCATGACCTTGGATAAATGTACAACTTTCTTTAAATTTGGCTCCCGGTTTCTATCGGGCTAGAAAAGCTGTTTTATTCCTATCTCTTTCCTTCTCCCTGTCCCTCCTTTCTCCTCTCCTCCCTTCCCTTCAAGCTTTGCTGCATCCTTCTCATCATTCATGGCGCGGAAAAGGCCTCACTCTTAGCTGACCGTTCTTTAAAACCTAATGGCAAATCTTGACTTCTCCTCCATTTGATAACCTTGTTAAAGCCATGGTGGCGCTACCCTTTATCAATTTATTTATTTCCAGGACCTATATTGAATTTGGTGTCATAAATATTCATTGTGGATTTTGTGGAAGGGAAGCAGGGCTGATAGAAAGTCAGTGCACTGTGTCATACTGTGGTTAGTATTCTCTGGGACAAGGATAATGTATGCAAATAAAACAAATGCACAGCACATTGAGATGGACTTGGAGCATTGCCTTCTAGGAG